>JABFOV010001808.1:0-22954 GCA_022817685.1 Aradophagus sp. ZL-2020 | reverse complement strand
ATACAAAGCCGCATTCAGAACTGGTTGGACATTACCACAATTACATTGCAAAGGCTTTGTTTCTGCTGGTGCATATATAAAAATGAAAAACAGCAAAAATTACTGTATTCAGATATCGTCAATTACATTCATCAAAATAATAAAAATGGAAATAAAAAATATAGAGAGAACCAAAATTGTCAATACTTCCAACTTTATTATCAAATGATAAATGATTAATGGATTGCGGATGTTTACGATAAAAAAATTTTGATTTGAAATTGTCGAAGGTTGATTGAGTTTGTCAATAGAATGGATTCGGAATGAATACACAAAAAGTCAATGATTTAAAAAAAATGAGAAAATTATTATAATTTAAAATAATGAGATGTTCATTTAACCCAAGCATGGTTTGAAAATGAAATATTATTAAGAATCATAGAAACTTAATTTGAACTCATTCTTATTTAAAATTTTGCTTTTAAATTTTTGAAGTAGAATAATGTTAAGAATCACATGTAATTTTTGCGATTATTCATAGGAATATATTTAAAACAACGTTTTAAATAATAATTTTAAATGTACCTTTTTGCTGTAATTTGTATATAAATATTTTATTTTGTTGTCATTGTATTCAAACTATATTTGTTTAAATTAAAAAAATAAATAAACGTTTCACATTTTTTGCAAAATTTTTTACATCAGTTGTCATTACTTCAAATTCACTCATTAAAAGATTTCAAAATAATTGTAAAATTCCTTGATCTGTTATATAATTTTATAATAATGATGTAAGGTGATACTAAAGTTGTTTAATCACAATTACAATAATTGTAAAATTGCATCATTTCATACGGCAATATTCACAGAAAATTTTTGAAGTATTTGCGTTTCTTTTTGAAAAGAAAATCTTCATAATTTTTATATTGAAAAAGGTTTATGAATTTTTCAAACATTTGTTATCTTTCCGAAATTCGGTGAATGTATTACTCAAATTATAATTAATACCTTTACTTTTTTTTAAGAAAAGCAATTTTTATTTAAAATTAAAAAAAAATATTGTTGTTATTTAAAAAATTGATCGAAACAAAAAAAAGGATTTCAGTTCACGGTGAATGCATAAAACTCTTTAAACAGAAAATAATTTAATGAAGGAAATTGGAAAAAATTGTGTCCTCCGAATTCTCACTACTCTTCTATGCTTAGTCGGTAAATTTCTCATATTTACATTACTCTTCCAATATCTCGAGTATCATTATCCAAATAACTTTCTCCAATTAAACAAATATCATTCGGAAAAAGCCCGAAACAAAAACTCAAAAACACATTTTTTAAATGTATAATTAATACTATTGTTATTACTTTCTACAAACTGCGTTTTATTTGGCTATAAAAGTTTAAAGAATTTTTTATATACTATTTACTAATCCTTTCGAAAAAGAAAATATCCCATGTAAACTGTGTCTTGCAGCATCAACTTGTCTTATAAAAAAATGTCAATATTATTGTGGATATTAAGTTGTGAAATAGTTATGATTTTGAAACCGTAATACCAAAAAAGGTCAAACAAATAAGAAACAATAAAAATAGTTATCTTATACTGCACAGTGCAGTACAATGTTTTTTAAATAGAAACTTAATTTAATTGTGATAAACGAAATAAATGTGATAAACTGACATTTCTCTGCAACTAATTAAACTAATTAAACTAACGGTAAATTATGAACTATTCAGGATACCTTTTATTATGTTCTTTAAATGTACTAATATTTGCAAGTAAAAGATTTCAAGCAAATGTTAAATTTGTAATCTAAGATTGTCAGTTTTACAATCTAATAAAACGAATTATATGTTTTATACAGTCAAGGTATAATATTATCGTATGATTGATTATGCTAGAAAACAAGACTGCGACATTGTGACAAACTTTCATTCGATTTGTATACAGTGCAACATATTATGGCGGTCTCGTTACATAAACGTTGTATTATGTTAACGACTTTGGTTATTATATATTGTGCAAAATAATTGTAACATAACAGCGTACATGTTTTTAAGTGTGCATTGTTTTGCTTTATTCGTGTGAAGAAATGCTGTAAACATGGGGAAACGAGTGTATAAAAAATGATAAAAGATAATGATAATAAAAAATCAGAAAAAATGTAACTCAAACAAGGACAGACATTTTGTAACCATGTTGAATAATTGATTTTTTAATTTCCGCAATTTTCAATAACTAAATTAATAATTTAATTTAATGTCAGTTCTTGAAGTGACTTATAATTATAATCGTATAATCATATTTTTTTCCTGCCTTTTATTTTATTTTTGATTTGATGTATTCTGATTTAGGTATGCTGATTTATACTGTATCAAAGTTCTTCTTATATGGCGTTTGCTAACAACGTTGAATAAATAAATGTAAACATATTTTTACACAAATTAAAATTTATCTAATATAATTTAATTAAATATTAAAATGTATAATTTGAAAAATATTATAAACAAACATAATTAAAAATTAGGACAAAAAATACTGCAAATTCAATTTTCAATTCATTAAAGTACTTGATTTATTGAAACAAAATTACTTCTTTTAATTCTAGAAAAATTAAATTTGTTTAAAAAGTTAAATTTAAACAAAGAAATCGATGGTTGCGAATTGTTCGCACTCTTTCATCTCCAAAAGATAGAATAGAGAATTGGTCTTAATACAACGCCTGTTAATATTACGCAAACCTGATCTTCAAGTAACATTTTTGGTAAGCTTGGGCTCGATTATATAATGACTGACCTTATCAATCAGTTTTTGTTTACACTCTGAACGTTGCATATCTTCAAAATCTACTGAGTTCGTAAAAAAAATTAAATGTGTTCTTTACAAGAAAACCATTTTCAAAGAGAATCAAGCATTTTCAATAAGATCTATAACGTTAATTATTTGACAAAAAACTGATTGAATATAATTAACATATGTATGTTAATTTAATTAAATTGATTTGAATCAAAATCGACTTTCAAAAACAGTTGTTCTAGATCGTCTTTTTTTGTATTTTAACCAGTTTAAATAAGTTTTCTGAATTTTTCGTTTAATTTTGGTTTATTTAAATTGAAAATTCAATGATTTCAAAAGATTTAAACATGTTTTTATTATTAAGAATAAATTAATTAATAAAAATAAAAAGAGAAAAGAAATAGATCGTAACGAATGTTTGGTGGGAAAATTCGTTCAACGAAATGAGCGTTGTGTTTGAAGCGATTGAATTATTGCAATTGAAACGCGAATTGAACTGTAATTGATAAAAATGCAAAATCGCACTAACAGTAAACGTATCGTTAATTTCGTCACCGAGCTATTAAGGTGGAACCTATATTTTATTGGTAAATTATTGCAACTAACAAGGTGCACTGCGGAGACACACACGCATATAACGTGTCTTCTCTAATCGGAGATCTAATTATGCAATCGGTTTTCACCGGTCAGCAATCTTTCCTTCCTTTCTCTATCAATATCTCTATCTTCAGCCAAGCGCCGCGCACCGCGGCAGTTGACCTCATCGTTTGCGCGTGCTTTTTAATTATTCCAATTTCGACTGGTACAATTCCCCATGTCGGTATCAAAACGAAAATATCAAGACATTATAGTCAACCGATCGCAAGTTGAAATCAAAATTGAAATTTGTATATTTCTCAACTACGACTTTTACATTTTTTATATTTCAAAAATCAAATTTTTCGCAACGAATATATAAAAAGTACTGTTTTTCAGACTTATTCAGAGGTTTGAAAATTATACTTGCTGTGAAAAAAATTTACTTTTCGTTAAATTATTTTGTTTTCTTTTGGCGCAATCGACGAAAAAGAAAAAATATCATTTTTTTTACTACTATTATTAATAAAGCAATATAGAAATAATTATAGTGTGCAGATAAACGTTACTAATTTTGAAAGAAATTATGGCAATTTCAACATTGCTTGACGAATTCATATATCGAGTTTATGAAAGAAAAAATGCGTTGAAAACAAAATTGCATGGTGATGAAAAACACATTCACCGAAATTACGATTCTTAGTCAAAAGTACAATTTCTTTCGCGTTGTCTTGTACGGACAATGATGAATGACTGAATTTGAGAAATGTCTATTCAATAAAATTTCAATTAATTAAAAATAATAATGATGATATTAATTCGTTTGTTCAAACGATTCATATCGTACTATATCATTTTGTTCGATAAACAAACATATTACAATATAAAATCAAAAATGTATAACTTCGTTTTAAATTTCCATTGACACAAAGCAGTCAATCGTTTGTGTATAAAAGTAATCTTTTTTTTACCCAACACGTATAAATTTAATTTTATCATTGTGATGAGTTATGAAAATCGTTCAATAGATAATTAATCTCTACATTTGACTGTGTACATCTGGGTCATCTTGAATACATATTAATATTCGCTTTGCTGAAAAGTCTAGTCAGAGAACAAACTGTGTCAAGAGCAAATTTTTGTGAATAAGCATCTAAATACTGTCGTAAGGTCTACGGTTGAATTTTTGAACAAGTTTTTTTTCACCTTTTCAATGAATGATTACAAATGAAAAAAAAGTAAATAGAAAACAAATAACACTTGCCGAAAAGTGGTTGTGCGTGAGATTTTAAATTTCGTAGTGACAGAAAAATCACGTTCTTAATTCGTGAATCTATACTTATTTATATCCTGCCGAACGCGTCTACTACAAAATATTATCTTTTTCAGTCAAAACAAGTAAAAAAGAAGAAAAATTAAGAAAACTATTCCAAAGTTGATGGTAATTTTAATGTTAATGCAATTTTTTTCTTGTAAATGCGATGAACAAATAATATGGTAAAAATTTTTGAATAATAAATGTTGGATTGAAAAAAAACTTGATTGCACAATTCCCAAATGAACAGGGACGTTCGAAAAAGTCGCGCCTATTAAAACACGTACTTAAATCGGCATTTCAGCGAACGAAAAGCTAGGCGGCCAATTGCATTTACAGTTTTATGACCCGGTTGTTATTTATGAACGAAGCTCGCGGGTGTCAGTTACTTTCGATTGAATCATTCAGTCGCCGCCGTTTATAATTAAGAACCTCATCGAATCTTCTTTTATTGTTATCATGTAAATTGAACGACGTTGTCCCGTTACATAAGTTTGCGCAAAAACATAATTACGATTCTACACTAACAAAAAAGGGACGACATTTTTGATAAACTTTGTATATTTGACAATTTTTGAAGATTAATTTTTTAAACTGAATAAATATGTTACCATTCATTTATTGGAAATTAATTGAAACAATAATACTTGTATTAATTGCAAATGTATTTCATAAATATATATCGTTTTTTGTTTGTTTTGACGTTTAGTAGAGAATTTCATTTTACTTTACAACAATTCAAAACAATTGTGAATATATTGTACAATATCATTTTTTTAATGCGCCAAAAAATGTTACATCAAAGTTAAGCACCCTTTTTGTTTACGAATAAATGATAGGTGACCGCAGCATAAATTCTCTCACGTCGAGTCTTTCGTTTTGAACAAAACGAGCAACAGTTGGTCTTTTTATTTGAAAGAAAAAAAATGTGCTTGCCATAAATGATGCATAATTTTAACCGAAGCGTTAGCAACTTAATTAAAAGATACCAACGTTCGATTGTAATAGTAAATTTATTTCTAAGTCATCATTGAAATTCCCCAAGTTGTCGATTGACAATAAAAATCAGCTTTAAGATCAAGGAGATATTTTATTAACTGAGGCGGTTTTTGTGCGTGGAGGCAAAATGTCATTAGGACAATCGCCGTGTTGCAACTGTATAAATTTCTAATTTATTACTACTTAATGTGCGTTATATTGTACTGCTCAATTTAAATAGATTTTAATCACTAAATGCTTGATAATTTTTTTAAACAAGTTGATATTTAGTTTCAAAAAATTAAAAGTAACATTTGCGCAAAGTAGTTACTTTGCGCACTAGTGTGTAAAGCATTGAAAAATGCTCTGACACTTGTCACGGAGAATACCACTTAATACAAAAACGCCAAAATTTTTGATTTTATATACATTATTTTTTTATTTTAAAAAGTATATTCTAATTCTCCAGACAAAATTAGTTAATAATTTGAAATGAAACTTTTCTCCGTGTAAAACAGAGTCTACCATTGAACGAGAAATTTTTGCTACAACCAAAGCATTCTTTTTGTGAATGTGTCTTTCTGTTAATAATAAAAAAAGATCACGAAACAGTAAGATTTCGAAATATATTACTGCAATTAAACGAATGTGACATAAATTAACCCTTTTTTGCCAAATCTCGAAAAACACATTTCATAACATTTTTTTGATGAGTACATTGATTACATTAAAATCTAGACAAGAGATATGACATTTTTTTCCTGAACTAGTTTTTTTATGTGGAAAAAAATGTTCAATTATTTTGTTATTTATAATGAGAAACAAATAATTTGATTGCGTTATTACATTTGAACACCCATGGCAAAATGGTATAATTTATTTTACGTCGAATAAAAATGATTAGAAAAAAAATTATTATTCTTACGTTTAGACATGTATTTGAATTTGAATTGTGAATGCGCAATGATAATCTGTATTATAATTATATATAATAAGCAAATTACAATTGCAAATGAATATGATTGTCGTCGTATTTTCATCGTTAAACTTCAATTCCCTGACATAATGACAACAAGTTTGAGTAACGTCAACTTTAGCTTCATTATGGCTGACATTACTTAATTTTATCACTATCAAAAGCCATACATGAATTCGCAAAAATGTTGGAAAAAAATGTGTCGTTATAAAATCGAACGGCAAAAGTCCTGAATTCTCTTTCCTTTTTTCAATCGATTTACGTAATTAATAAAATTCAATACAATAAGTAAATTAAATAATCTGCGCAAATAAAATGAATTTCATATATATTTACGTCTCAATAACAAGTTTGTAATTTCATACTAATTTTATTTCTTAATTATGAAAAAAAGTAATTATCCCGCGACGTAAAACAAACATCGGTGCACAAGAGATTCTCACCGTGAAAGTGGTAGAGTAAAGCAAGATAATGTAACTTGTAACGTAAGTGTATCAGGTCTGGACCGGACATTGCGTCACGAAAATCGCGACCCCCGTGGCTCGATTTTCCGTGACGGTGAAAGTACATTTCCGCTTTTCATTTGACAGACACTTCTTTCAGCGCCGAATTCCAGCTTACATGAAGAAGGGGGGGAGGGGAGAAAAAATGCCAAAATTACATATTTATTAAACCACATTCCCAATCATTTAGCAATATTTTGTAATGCCGAATTACGTGTACGTTTATTTTAGAGGTAATTATCAAATTTTTACGGCGTGAATTGCAATTAACCCGCAATCATCCTTCAACGCCAGTTTTTCCATTTTCGCACAAACTCACTCTCTAAACGCAACCTTTTTCGTGCAGAATGTACCCTATTCGGTTAAAGGAATTTACAAAAAACTAAGAATAAAAATTGATTAATCGAAACTAATCTATTTAACCATACTAGTATTAAAAATTATAATTTAAATTAGAAATTTTTTATATATTATCATTGAAATGGTGTTAGAACAAAATAGTAAATAGTAAAGTCTTAAAATTTAAAATATATGAAAAAATAATTTTTTTTCTTGTTTTTTTTTTTTTTTTTCATTTTACAAAGTACAAGAAACTGAAAGTTTGAAATCGAAAGTGAAAAAAAAGAGAGCGGTATTAACTGTGCTTCTGTCATTCGTTTGGACAACACCTTTATGATATATGCACGCAGGTCTGACGTCGAACGTTGAGGATGGGTGCGAGTATGAGATTCTAGACCGGTCATTATGTTTGAAAAGTGAAGGACAATGTAAAGTTTGGTCGCGCGCGATCAATTTGTGCGTACCATCTTAAAAACTTTCCAATGTCACTGACGCAATAGGTTGATACACCTGTGAGTCTCAAGTCATCTCTCTCTCCCTCTAAGAATAGAAAAAAAAGGAATATGGTCGAATTTTCCATAATAATTTAGCGAACGGCGATAAATTTGAATGAAGGAAATATTGACAAGGTGCTTTACTTAATATTCTGATTCATAAATCCTCTTTCGCGATGAATCATTGTTTAAAATAAATAAATAAATTTATATTTAATAAATTTAAATATTTATTTACATTATAATTATATCATATTTAAAAAATTTAAATAAATAATTAAAAAAGTTTAAACAGTGATTTAAGTTTTTGAAACAAAATTTTAACAGTACAGTTTTATATTGAACTTTTGTAAATTGATTTAAAGGGATTCTTTTTTCTCACACTTGGTCATAAATTCCAGCCCGAATTTGGAATTTCCCCCGGACGCAAAAGTTTCCGATAAGTTTCTTCGCATTAATTCAAATAAAATGATCAAACTATTGTGTTGACGGTATCTCGACGGTTATCAGAACATAGTCATCACAACCGACTTAAAAATATATTCTTGTCTCTAAGTTTTATAATAATCAATAAGTTGCAATTAACTTTCTGCAAATACAATCGATATTAGAGTTTACTGAAAAGAAGTCCTGCAAATGGAAAAGTAATTCGAGTTTCCGTTCCCGACGCGATCCGCTTTTTAGTGACCAAACATTTTTGCAGTATTAAATTTTAACGACATGTAAAACATTGACTGTCAATCAAAGGACTTAAATGATTGCGTCGGTGTATACGTAAGCAGTGCTATTTAATATTTATGGAAGACAATAAACTCCGACCATCTTTTTTTTTCTATTGCTTTGTAGGAATTTGGTGACCTTCGCATAACCGACGTATCCGATCAGGTAGTTAAGAAGACGCATAAAGTAGCCTCGGTTTAGCCGCAGTTTCGTCAAAAGACCGGCAATCTCCGCAGAAACGCGCGAATACGTATTCTCGTTTTTTCCATGCACGGTAAAAACCGCCCGTTTTTCCAACAATTGTCGTTTAAAAACTGACGCAAAGTCGTTTGCATAATTCAAAACGTTTCGCTCAAACGTTTCAGCGTGCTTTGCTAAACGTGCCTCGAAAATGACGCAAAGTTTAATTGAATTGAAAATTACGACATTCGAGGGTTACAAAATTCGAAAATCGTCATCAAGCGGTTTAATAAAATTGCACTTTAAAAACGCAACCGATATTAAACGCTATTATTAAAATTCCGTCACGCATAGAACAAACGACTGTAAATTAAAAGCACCATAGACGCGTGCGTCAATATATCGTTTACGTCACTTTCATATCTATTGAAAGTGCTGTGAGGAATATTAAGAATAAATGGTAAAGTTGAAATTAAAAAGTAATTAAATGAAGTTGAAGAATAATTCAAGATAGTATGAATGGAAAAAAAAATTCCATTTATTTTGTCTTATTTTGTTTCTAATTGGTGCAATATTATGCAATATTATAAAATAAACAGCGATATTTAAAAATTCTTCTACATTGTATTCTCTGGAAAAGATCATAGGTTTGATCTTGGGATAAAACCAGTACGTTTTCTTTTTTTGCTCAATAACTGAATTTGGACCAATAATGGATCATCGAAACGAAATTTCCATGTCATGTGCCGAGTGTTATATAGACATATTAATCAAAGAATAACAATATCTCGAAACAATGATAATTAGATTTTTTAATATTACCTGAAGTATGAGATGATGTGAGTTGTTACCGAAAATCTAGCAGGTCCTTATTTGATGCGTAATTGATGCGTATTATATCCACACTTAGTTCTGAATTTCTAAAATGCAATATAAAAAAAATTATTCAAACAAAAGCAAATATAGAAAAATTGAAATTTAATAAGTATCAAAAGTCAAATTAATTCTCACCTTTTTTTTGGCAAACGTGGAATCAAAGATAAAATCAAAGTATTTATCATACTTGATTCTAAATAAACTTATTCTGTAAATTTCGTATATTCACAATTTTTAAAAAATTAACATAAAAATTCACTAAACAGGTCATGGTTTTGATGGGTTAATGAAAAAATATAAATTGATTTTCAAGGTGTTATTATTATCAGCACATGGAAGTTTGCATTTTTTTCTGTTGCATTTTTTCATCTTTTTTTCTTTTTCATTTCTTTTTTTTTTTCTTTTTCTTTTTACATAAGAAAGAAAGACGAGATGAAGGTAATAAAGAAAATATCGACGCAACAACAAAATCGTCCATTTTCCTTCTGAATCGCGATTGCATACGAATCGCGTTTGTAATACATCTGACAATATAAATGATAGCTGATATTTCTACTTCCTTGTAAAATATCACAAAGTTAATATCCGAAAACGTCTTTTGTGCTAATACATAAACAAAAGACAGTTCTTCCGCATGACGAAAAAGCGTCGAGGTGTCTGTTTCATTCACGACAATAATTGTCTAATCCTTCAACAGTTTTTACAATAAGAATACTAGTTCCTAACTAGCTCTTTTCAATTATTCGACACAATTTCGTTGCGAATCGCAATAAAAAACGACTTACAGTCTAAAAAAGAAGTAAAAGGATAATGAAACAAAAAATGGAGTTTCGGTTTATATATATATATATATATAATACAAAAGAGGAATCATGCTCCTATCCGACTTTTGTTTCTTTAATAAATTAACGGAGCCGTCGACAATTGCCAACAATTTACCGGCAATTTTCGGCCTCGACTGTAGCTTATAATTTATTGAAAAAATAATTTTCAATGCGCTCGTTGTTTCGATTAAAAAGGAATCCATTCGTCTCCTCGTCTCTACGTTTTATTTTATTTATTCATTTTTTCTTCAACTTCTTAAAAAGTTTTACCTTACTTTTTATTTTTAAAAATCGAAATCACGAGCGCCTCTTTCTCACAAATCACACTTGTTTTGTGAACACACACAACCTGCTTTTAATTCATTTAATTAATTTCTTATTGTTTCTTTTTTTATTGTTATTTTTTAAAACATCACACGTAACCAGCGCAGCGATAATTTTTGTTCTACGTTCCTTTTGGCTTTCTTGATTTTTCATTTTTATGTTTCTGCGACAATAAAATTTTAATAGTAATTCTTCCAAACATTTTTATTTCTTGTTTGTCTTAAATAACACCAGACATTTTATTTTTGCTGTCGAACTACATAACATTCACTACGCTAGAGATATTTACAAATTTCTATGTTTGTTACCGGCTGCACCAATGGTGATGCGATTCAAAAATGCTTTTAAAATCTTTTTTTTTTTTCATTTATTTATTAATCATTATTATATTCTTGTTTTGGTTTATTTGAATTTATATTAATTTTCTTTACTTGAAATTAATTAATTAGTAATTAATACTCCAATTAAATAGCTTTGAAGAATAAATAAAACAATTGACTTCAAAAATTATTAAATAAAACTTAAATTACTGTGTACAAATATAATCATTCAATAGTATATCAATTATGATAGATTAATAAAATTAAAAAATTAGTAAAGAAAAGTTTTATATCTTCAATATGATATAAATAAAAACGCATTGTAAAGACAGTAACACAAAACTATTCATCTTCTGAAACGAATTTGTCACAAGCAGCTATTTTACAGCAAACGTTGCAAAATAAAGGAAAAAAATGATCAGCAAATGCAAGATTCAAAATGTCTATAAATCGATTTTAGTTGACATTTATCGAAATGAAAAACAAAAGGATACACTTTGTACAAAAGTTGGTGCATTCGTAGCATCGACGTGAGTCAGGGAAGAATCATGTTAATTTGTTTGGTTTGATCTACAACCCATTAATAAAAGCTCTATAATAAGTAGACAATCTTGATTTTCGATGAATCGACCGACTTTTTTTTACAATGATTATTCTTCAGCTATTGTCGGTTAATCAACATTTTCGATGTTCAGGTTATTCATCTACTGTCCTTTATTTACTTTATTTTTTTTTTTTTTTTGTAATTGTAGGTTCACTAAGCAATCGATTAGCCAATCAATTTATTTCACATCTTCTGTATACAGTACACTTTTAGTTGATATTTTAATTTTTCATAATATCAATATATTAATATTATGAAATACTTTCATATTTTAATAAGTGGATAATAGATAAATGTTTGTCAGACTTTAACAACGGATTGTTCTGCATTGATTATCAATTGCTAATAGTCAATCAATTCCTTAACTTTACTCCCTGTTATTTTGTTTTTATTAGCATAACTATATCAGCTAATAATTCATAATATTTCATTTTACAGTGCAATGGATGTTACAATTCACTTATAATTTTTTTTCTTTTTGTACAAATCAATTTGTAATGCTTTTGTTTAATACACAATAATTGTGTTAATTTTGTTGATTATTATTTAACCCGATTAATCGATTGTATTAGCAACCTATCAGCGTAATTATTTTATGGCCTTGTTATTGATTATTACCGTAACAGAAAACACGATTATCCAATAGTACGGTCCTGATAGGTAACATTGATAAAGTCGTTGATTTGTTAAATTTTTAGTTCTATTTTCGCTTTCTATTTAACAGCTGAAAATCTCTGTATCTACTTTTGACTAATGCTTCTTGAATCCAGAAACACACAGCATTTTTTGTCGTTCATTTTTCGCTTAATTGATTTTCCACCCACACTTTTTTCTTGTGTACTGAAACTTGCTTTAAAAAAAAGTATGACGAATTTCGTCATCATCTTTCTCAGCTGCTGATAAATTATTCTTAATTATCATTCTTTATTGACATTAATTGTCAGCTCACAACAATTGTAATTTCATTATTATCTTTTATTTTGTTATTTAATTTTAATAACGTTAAAATCAAATTTTTTTAAAACGAATAATAAAAACGAGCTGCGAAGACAAATAATGAAAATGCGCTGAACACCAATTGGAAGATACAATATGAAATTTTAAGCTAAAAACTTGTTCTTTTGTTCCGGAAGAAATTTCTCATTGAACTTGGGCAGCAGTTTTCATAGTCTTTGGTTCACAATCACGTCCAAAATTTCAACTTGACAATACAAACTTCTTTGTATACTGAAGCTACGAGTGCAACTTATGAACTGCCATAAATTGCGATTTAAAAATCGAATAAAATATCAATCACAAAATAATAGTTTATCTATCCCTTAATACAATAAAGAAAAGAGATCAACGTAAACCATATTTGAAAATTTTTTTGTCCACACGGGCTCATAAAAATAGCACGCGCGTATAATAACAATAAATTAATACCTTTATCAAACAATAAGTTGTCGTCAATAAATAGAAAATAAAATTAAATCGATAAAAAAGGAAACTGATAAATACAAAAAAGACAAAAAATAATAAAATCAACATACCGAGGGTTTAGCGTTTACGTTCTCACATCTTCTTACTGAATGGCTCGACAAAATTTCTTGACATCATGTTATCGCGTTTTAGTCTGCTTTCTTTATCACTACAATTATTATCATTAAAATTGTTGTAGGAAAAGCAATGCTGCAAAGAAATCAATCTGGAAAAGAAGCACCGCTTTAAAAGAGAGAAGGAGAGAGTTAGAGAGAGAGTATGAAGAAAACATTTGCAGACTTGTAGTTTTAAAAGAGATATAGATATAGGTGGACTTAAGTGGCGCCACAGTCGAGCTTGATTTTTCACCGCATTCATTCGAACGGTGACATTTCTTCTTGAAAACGTTGTCTCAATTCATTAATTTCCTTTGATTTGCGTTTTTCCATGTTTCCTCATATCCATTCGTATGCAATCGATTGGTTAGGAATACTGAAGGCCCTGGCAGCAATTCAGTTAGACAAGTTCTTCTTGTACTTATCGCTATCGCCGGAGCGCGAGTCGTGTGCTTCATAGACGAGCTCCGGTACCAAAGCCAGTGAGAAAGTCGAGCTGCTCGGCCTTGAATGGTGCTTCCTGAACGTGGCCGACGCTTTGTGTTATCTGTTCTCCTCCATAACCACCTGTTTAAAAACACCCGCGGGCATTTGGCTTTTGACCTCATGACTGCCCAAGGCCGTCCTGCCATCCTTCGCGATAAACAGTTGCAGACCCGGCGCTAAAATAATTACTTTCAGTTATATTTTCATATCTTTTTTTTTTAATTTAAATAGCCAACTATAGCACTTTTTAAAACAAACATTTATTTCAAATGTTTTATGTAAAACGTCTTTAGACATTTATTAAGGTATTATTTGTATGAAGTCCTAATTATTATAACTTGAAGAAACTTTATAAAATTATTAATTAAAAATTATTTGTTAACGACTTGATTTATAAATTATAATTGTATTTTATGAAATAGCAATATAAACTGCTTGGCGTACTTTCTGAATTTTCAGGATCCGGTTGTTCCAGATTCGTTGCCTTTAATAGCTCATCTATGAGCGAGTCTGGATTTGGCCTGGTGACTTCGACCCTGCAGACAATCGAATTACCAGCGCCATCTTCAGCCTTTTTTCTACGTTCTAGTGCTGCCTTTGCTCTGTCCAACGACCCAGTTTCACTTAAACCAGAACCACCTGATGGATTCCTATAAAAATATATATCAATATATTAGAATCTGTAATCAAATCAATCTAATAGTCATTTTTATAAATTAAGACATTGATATTATTTTGAACAGTTCCATCTTATAAATTTGATCAAAGCAATTATATTTTATGTGTGTTTATTTTCTTTATTTTTTCAAGAAATGATCACTACATGTAATATAAAGTTCATTCGAATTAATTAAAAGACAATGTATTTTTTAACAGATGGCACTGTTATTTAAGTTCAAATTCATTTATTGACTGTGCCTTACAAGTGGTGTATTCAAACTCAAATCTTTTTTTCAGTAAAAATTAATACATTTATATATATCAACAAAGTATTGTTCTTTCTTTACTGAAAAATAATGTTTGCAATCGAATATGCCACTATAATTCTATTTAATTTTAATTGTGAATAACTTGGAAAATATAATATTAAGGAATGTTTTTAAGTGATACACAAAATTACATGCACGTTTAGCTAATTTTTGTTATAAATAAAATGGTGGTGTTAATCATGCGTTAACTATAGTGTCAAGCAACAGAAAATACAGTGCAAAATATAAATATATATACAAATAGCAATATTTTGCAAATTAATAATACGCTACTAGCTTCACAGAATGCAATCATATATTACTTATGGAAAAATCCATTTTATACAATCGACTTTACTGTTAAAACTTCATTACACGAATGTTTTTTATGCTTTATGCTTTCAAACTACACCAGTATATATACTATAAACCTTTTATGGGACGACATATTTACAATTGTTCAAATTGCGTTCAAAGATCATAGGTATATAAACAAATACAAAAAAGTATTTTACAATTGTAAAACACCTTTTAGATACCGTAGATAAATAATCAATTTAAATTTTATGTGTAAATGTTGAAACTAAAAATGGATTTTTCGGTGGAAAAGTAAGAAAAAAGATGTCTGAATGAAGCATGGACTGACGATAGGGTAATGCTGTTTCGGTGTTGATTAGTCGCAAAGGCAACTTCCGACACTCCTAACGAGGACTCCTCGGAGTCTGGACTGGTGGCAACCGTAGCTAACTTGCCCCCCGTGCCGTCCAGTAACTTCCGGTGACTGCCGCCAATGCCCCTGCAAGGATTTTCACAAGCCTCCTAACTAAAGCCATCATTAGCGCAATGTTCGATTTGTTTGTCAAGAAATGTGCGTCATAGTCAAAACATCCATTTATTTTAAATTCATATTTTTTTATCAGTAATTTTTTTATTTTACTTTTTTCTAGCGTCCGAGAAATGTAACATCTCTCATGTCCTCTACTTTGAAACCACAGTTTCGCAACAGAATTGTTTTTTGCAAAAACAAATATTTTATTAGAAATATAAATTTAGGAACAGATTTGTATGGAATCGTTTGTGTTCAAAATTTAATAAAAGTGAAACTTGTAACAATAAATTGAAAATAGACAATCTTTGTTACACATAATTTTTATATTCTGCAATATAAATTATTCATGATCCAAACCGCACTTTTCTTGCCGCATTTTTCATTCGCCAATAACAGCAAAACCTTTTTTTGCGAGTGATTTTCCATCGCAGCACTTTGGCAAATGAGAAAGGTAAGCACGTCTTTTCAAGATGAAGTAGCATTCTTTCTCAACAGCGCTTTTTCATAAAAAAAAGTTTTCTTCAAAAATTTCATTTTTACTTTTTTTTTTTTTTTTATTTATTATTCTTATAAGTGTTTTTTTTTTCCTAACATCAAAGACACAAAGTAAATTTTTTTTCTTTTTTCATTTAATTTTTTTTTTTTGCACTGCAACATTACTGGGATATTTAGAACGAATATGGAATACAAAACGTGCGCGCAATTCAGGATAAAGAAGGGAAATTCAACGTATGCACACGCAAACGCAAAGTTCCGTCATCGTAGAGGAAAATTCGTCATAAAAATATGCGCGCGTAATAGTTTCGCAAACAATGGAACACGAGCATCGACGTTTTTGCGTTAACGTTGCTGGAAAATAAACAAACGGAGCAAACAAGGAGAAAGGAGCAGGATGCTGGATAGAGGAGGGGGAGTTTAAAAATAAAGTCCAAATATGAATGGCGATTGTTTTCCATTTTTTTCCTAGTGAAATGCAAGCCTCGACTAAAACGTTAACCATATTCGTCAAAAGGAAGAAACTTATGTCTGAATATCTTCTTTATCGACATTTAAGATTCAATTGGTTTACTTATCTCCACATTTATTTATAAATTCCACATAAAAAAGTTTTGAATAAATAGTTTTAAGAAGTATAACTATTAAAACGCATGAAGATATTTTTGTTTAAATGTAAAAATTCACCGTCATCATTAAAATGAAATGAAAAACTTACATTATATTATATATATTAAGAAGAAAAGAAAAATTTATTGCAAGGAAGATTAACAACTCAGATTTGCTCATTAAGTTTATCCTTCTCTTAATATGAAATTAAAGTTACTTGCATGCTGCCGTAATCGGTGGGTGACATGCGACCAAATGCCGCGGAGACTTTCCCTACAAGAAATTGATCCAAATGCGGAAAAAATGGAGCATATTATAAATAACGGAGTACTTGCAAATCAAAATGGATTAAAGCTTGCATTTATCATGGTAGAATTTCTATGCTGTAGTGTTTATTGTTTGTTTTAGCTGTATAAATTTGAATAAAGATAAAAATGTGTAAAAAGAAACTTGGACCTTAAGACATATTTGAATATAGACACCCTGCTTAACTAAAAATTAAAGGTAATTTTAATTTGTCATTTTTTTTTTTTGCCTTGACTAATTTATAAAACAATAAATAAATAAAATTGAACATTTTTCTAGTATTAAATTTTCACATTTAAAACTTATAAATTGGAATTACTAAATACGGGAAAATAATATAATACTACTTTCATTGCTACTTTATAGCAAAGAAAGAAAAAAGCAAAGCAACAAGAAATGAGAGCAAGTGAAAGTAAAAGTGTATGAACATTCTGCTGAAAAGTTCATCACGTGTTCAAATTTGGGTCTTTTTTTACTTTTTTCTAAGGCGTAATCGGAATTACGATAACTGCTAGCCCGGATGCATAATCCCACGACTAATTCCGTTCAAAAGGCAATTATTATCGACCGAGAAATAATATATAAGGAATGTCGTGGATTAAGATTGGTTGACGTTTGCGTGACGATTTTGTGTGGGAAAATCCGATGGCTGCAAGTGAAGGGTGTTTTGAAAACCGATAACCACGAGATGTATTTTTATTTCTTTCTCGTTTCATCGTTTCTTTTGATCGTGACTTTGCTTTTAGTCGCCACTTGGGCGCGATTTGAGAAAGCAATTTAGATTCGTAGATGGCGCCCTCTCGACATGCTGAAATGACGCAAAGGGCGGGGAGAAGGGGGGGGGGGGTAACATTTTGTGAAATTGGCAAACGATCTGAAGAAGCTCAAACAATCGTGTGAGATGATATAAAAGCGGATTTGAAATTGAAAAACGTCTGCATGCATGTAGCATTAGAGAAATTTCGAGATTGACAGAGTACAAAATTAGCAGTTTTTTCTATCTGTTTTATCCCATCAGACTAACGATACTCCAACAGAGAATGTAAAGAGGCATTGGTCGAGCTGCATTATTTATTTCAGAAAAATTGCAAGTTTAGTTTCGATGAATTTGTCTAAGTAAAGTGTTTTTAATTTAAAACATTTAAATAAGTTGATTAGTTCTGTCATAAGTGGAATCCACTTTTCAAATGTTACAAGGCTTGAGTTTTTGGAAATACATAAATTGAACATTAAAAAGCATTTTTTTTAAACTAATGATTCAAGCATTTTACATCATATCAGAAAATAGAAATGAACGAAACTTGTTGATATTAGTTAAACTACTTTTCTTTCTTAGTTTCCAAATCTATTAATTAATATAAGCAATAATAAAAACAATATTGTGAATTTTAATGTATCAGGAAGTATTTTGTTGTATAACATTTTAAGATAGGTTTTGTTTAACAAGAAAATGCTGCAAACATTTAAATTAGTTGTAATAAGGAAAAAATAAAAAATTTTATTTATAATATGAAATGAAAAACCCATTATTAATTTACAATTGTGTCGAATTGTGTGAAAGTTTAAATTATATTATATTAAAACTGATTTGCAATCAATATTAACAAGTTTTGTTCTAATTCAAAATGTAATTTGGAAATCACCATCTCTGTAGAAAAAAATTATCTAGATTTCTATTTTTTTTTTTTTTTTTTTAGAAAATCTACTAAGAACTCAACCGAATTAACATTGATAAGATTTTTCCACAACTTTATAATATTCCTAAAAAAAGTCTTGAGACATAATACATCGTGCTAATATTATTTGCTAGTAGGGCATGTACTTTTTCAAATGGCGTTTTAGAAAGACTTCTCAAAATGACAACCCAACCAGCGCCCTCTACGATACTTCTCTCCCGACTAATCCCTCATTCTCGTCCCCTTTCCTCCACTCATTTTATACTTTTTCGCGAAGACCTACCTGAGGGTCTGAGTCGTCATCGCGGATAGAACAGAGGCTTTGGGGTTGATATCAATTGGGGTTCTGTGAAGGGGATCGGGAGAGGACACCGCTCGCGCCTGGTCGATCAAACGTAGCACCGGACTGACGTTGCCCTTCTCGATGCAGTCGCAGGTTTTTGAGAAGCCGCGCCAGCTCGGTTGACCGATACGTTTTTCGCTTCTCAGACTCGTGCTCTTATCGCTATCCCGTTTTTCTGGCTTTGCGCCTTTTGGCGTCCCCGGTAGCCTGAAGATGGCGCCGTTGCTTTTGACAGTATTTGGCTCATGGTAGCGCTGTTGTTCGCAGATATTGTTGCTGTTGCTTTGCTTAATCTGATGATTTTTATTAGCCTGGTTATCGTCGACCGTGGACTTCTGAGACAGACCGTTCGACTGAACAGCAGGCCAAAAGCGTTCACGGGTCGCGAGTGCGCTGAGCGGCGAGGGCGGATGGCGGGTTGGGGTGGACAGAGCAGGGGGTGGGTTCGGGTTTGGGTTTTGTGAAAGGCTCGGCAGACGTGGAGCCCACACCGGCCATGAGGGCGACCTACAAATTTTCAAACACATACGTAGATTGTTTTACAGTCTTGGCCATGCACTAGGTGTTCGTGTTTGTGTGCATGTATATGTTTCGATGGCGCTGCAGTTATAACTAACTCATGCCTGTAAAGTCTTTTTACAAAATTGTTCATAATATTTGTTTTGCCGTTTCTTTATATCATGGTAAAATAAATAAATCAATATAAATATACTTAATTAATTGTTTTAACTATAAAAATTACTATTGATCATTGTCTGACAATAATTGTTGAGATCAGCTTTGTAGTCACACTGGTTAAGAGTTAAATTACATAATTGAAACCTCTGTTAAACGTTACAAATCTTATTTTTTAGGAAGGTAAATACAGACTTTACAGACATAAGTTTCAAACTACACAATACGATTAAAATATAAGTAAAAAATATAATTTCAAATGAAATGATGTAAAATTGTGCTTTGTTTGATTAAAAAAATAATTAATTATATTCTATACAAAATTATATTGACAAATCAAATGATTATCCTAAAAACAATTTTTTTATTGAACAAAACTGATTCATTTTAAAAATTAATTTTTTATTGTGCTAGTCATATTTTAAAGATTAAGATTTGATTGTTGAAAAATGAAACAAAAAAATTTATTTAATTCTTTCTATTTTGTCAAGACAACTATGGAGAATTGATTATTACGTTAAAAATAAGTAGTCTACGATACAGAAACCAATTAAGTCATCATTATTAGTTCATAGACTGTTAAGTATACAAATTGAAATGATAGTCATTTTTATGTTAGAGAATAAACTATAAAACAAGTTAAAGAACTCCCGAATCAATTCTAATAGTTACTAATTTAAAGGCAATTTATGATAAGCAAAAAATTCATCAACAAGAAAGCACTTTCACCTTTAAACATGCATACATATATATATGTATTTTTTTCTCAATACAAACGTCTTTCAAATATGACTTCACATTGAATTTCTCTTATATATTTTAAATAAATAAAAAAATTAATCAATTAATTGGTAAATAATAAATACATAAAAAATAAATAAATAAATAAAAACAAAAACCCATTTCTGATCTCAGAACATTTGTATCTACAATGAAGTACAATGCACCATATCTACATAAATTGTTAAAGAAATGAATAGAAAACATGAAAATAGAAGACTAGCGACAACAAAAACTAGTGTTCGCAAGCGCGAAACTAGAGATGCTACGGCAAGTAGAGATGAAAAATAAGGGAAAAAACATAAAGATCGTTCCATTCTGTGCAATGTTAAAATAGAATTATCAGTCAAATGAAAAGTATGTCAATAATAGCATTGCGAAAAACGAATCTAGAGAATATTGAAAAGGTGAAAATTGCAGCTTCTAGAAAAACAGGGTAGACTAGAACGTCGATCAGAGTAAGTGACGCATGCCGCCAGAAGCGTGCATGTTAGTAAATTTTTCCACATACACCTTGCTTTTTACTACTTTTCTTTTTTTTCTGAATTATTAATAAAGTCTTTGTTATCTTTAAAAACACATTCTTCCTTTTGTGTCTTGACGTTTTTCTTTCATCTTATTTTCACAACACTTATTCCATAATTTAAACATTGCATCAATGTTGCAGTTCAATTTTCTACCGAGTTCTTACGTTTTTCTATTTGTTTTACGCACAAGATAATTATTGATTTGTTCATTGTTTCTTTTTCATTTTGCATTGAATTGTTTACCTAATATGACCACTGTCCCCACTACTGCTTTGCCTACTGTGCTGACTGTGAGAATTTAAGGAACCATAACCAGAGCCTTTGCTAAGTTGACTGGTATTGCTACTGTTACGCGAGTGTCCGGATTCGGTGTGAGCCTCCGTCAGCGTCTCAACTGGATGAGCTGATGGTACGATCTCGTTTAAAGTCATGGGATCGTACGATTCCGTTCCGCTTAGTAATTCTGCAAACAAACATGCCGGTCAACTTTTTGTTTCATTCACATTAATGAATACACGAAACGATTTCCAGTGCAATATAACCTTGATTCTACTATTTAAGTTAAATAATGCTGGAACGAAGCAGCGATTTATAAAAATAGAACGACGATGAAATTTATGAAACAAAAACATTTAAGATTAAAGTGGAAAAACATTGTGAATATTTTTATAAATCAATTTCTAAAACAATTTACCTGACGAAAACAAAGCTGGTCTTTTTTTAGGAAGACTTCCAAAACCACTGCTGGCACTAGCTATACTTCCGGCGAGGGAGCCGGTGGAAACATAATCTTCACGATTGCTACATCTATCGGAAGTTGCGACTTCGTCCTCTGTGTTTTCTGGCACACCCGGCACACCAGGCACTGCTAGTTGTGTTTGTTTCAAGGAAGGAGAAGGTCTACAAAAAAAATCAAAGATAAAATTAATTTATTATCAATTAGACATACAATCATAATTGTTAAATATATATTTCATGTATAATAACTTTTCAATACTTAATTAATGTAAATTTAAGTTTATCGATCTATCACATGAAAAACAATTTTTTTTTAATTGTATAATGTGAAAATTTTTAATCAGTAAAACGTGTATGTAACCTACTTCTATTATGTCTTCGTTTTTTTTTTCTTTTTTTTCTATTGGTTTACACCAACTTACACTTTGAAAAGAATGTCTCCAGAGAGCATATTCATTTTGATAGCCACTCTCAGCATGGAATTGTCTTGTCGATGCCTAGCATCGTAACCTTCTAAGAGACATCTTCTCCGGCAAAAGCCGGATCCTGCGAATTCCGCTAGATTCAGATCAATGAAGCCAAGCTTCTGAAAGGACCTGCCTCCCTTCAATTCCTGTAGTGAAACAAATTATCATTAAAGCTTATTTACTTGTGGTAATATATGTTGATTGAATACTTAAGCATAATTGTTATAAGCAGATGATAATAAATTGATGACTATTGCTTTCAATACATGACTTTTCCACTTTAATACATTTTTTAATACTCTTTTAATCCATAAATTCATGGGAAATATAATCAATATAAGTATTTAAAAATATATTGTGTAACAAAAGTGGAAAGTAGATTTACAGCACGATGGTGAAGTTGCCACTTTTTTTACTCTAAAACGGTAAAGTTCACTAAGATCTCTAGGGCAAAAATCAAAAGTCATAATGTAAGTGGAAAAGCAAACTTTTCTGACCAAGGGTAGAAAAATATCACCATCAGTCTGCTAAGTAGGTTAAAAAGAAATACTTTCTGTGCATGTGTTGCAAAAAGCAAGACTGATTGCAAAAAAATATAAACAGATGTCAATTTGACAAAGGTGTAAATGAAGTTTTACCTTTCTAACAGATATCCTTAAGACGCAAGGATCAAGAA
>JABFOV010001807.1:0-22965 GCA_022817685.1 Aradophagus sp. ZL-2020 | reverse complement strand
GCGTGCCGTCTAGTGACGCGTATGTACACACATCACTGCCTCGGCCTGCGTACTTGTTATTTTTGGTACACGAAGGCGGCCCACGAAACACCCCACCCTCCAGTAGGGCGCAGTGCTCGGGTGGTTTAAAACACAAGTATTTGGAGCGCGGGCGTAAGACACCGAACCACCCCCCACCTCCCCGGCTCGCCCCGAAACGAAACCCATCCCGGCGAACCTTCAACCCCCCCCCCCCCCCCCACCACCACACCCCGACTCCCCATCCGTGTTTATCTTTCT
Source organism: Aradophagus sp. ZL-2020 (assembly GCA_022817685.1). Taxonomy (NCBI): domain Eukaryota; kingdom Metazoa; phylum Arthropoda; class Insecta; order Hymenoptera; family Scelionidae; genus Aradophagus; species Aradophagus sp. ZL-2020. The sequence continues at coordinate 22,686 of JABFOV010001807.1, read as the reverse complement.
TTCTACTCCCCGCCGACTGTTCCAACAAAAATTTCGGCCCCGATACTTTTCCGCTACGGGCGCGATTACAAAGTATAATTGTTATCGACGCGATCGCGTCTTCGAAGCGTTATCTCGCTTGTTCGCCGGTGAAAGGGCACGGCGAAACAATGCCAGGCCGCTTCGGCTCGTTTGGACGAAAAATCTGACTTCAACGAACTATTTGGCACCGACCAACATGATCGCGCGATAACGATTTTAACGAGCTTTTACGTAACCGCCAAAGAGATGATTGCTTTTTTCCGCCGAGCGGATTGCTCCGCTGAGACGTATGTTTATGATTGTTATATGCGACAGAATTTGAGCTTGTCGGCTCGAAGGAATTGTGGCAACGTGAGTGAGCATCCGAGCGAGGTGTTGATATATGGTCAAATCCAGATGTTACTTTAATCTTTGTGGTTAACAAAAAGTTGAAATCCTTAATTTGGAATGGAAATAAAATGATTATCAATTAGATGATTTAAAGTTCTTTTATGCATATTACGTGCAAAAATTCTTGAACACGTAAAATCGTCGAGTTCTATATTGAATCAAATTATAACAGTCTTAAGTTATAATTGTAACACAATCATACACGTTATAAAAAACAAATATTCAAAATCACACGCAAGACCAGTGTGACGAAAGTAAAAACGACCATTTACTCGGGAATAAACTATAAGCAATCCGTTTAAGATTTTGCCTTCACTGCAATTCTAATTGCTGGTCTGGTTCCCGACAAGAAAATAAAAATGGTACATCAACAAAGTAACGCGAATAACTTTTCAGTTGAACTTAATTAAAGTAACCAAGTGGACAATATCGTTTAATGGTCGATACTTCAAGGGACGTAACTAAATCAGGTGGAGCGAGTTTTCTTGAAAGACAAACTGAAAATCTCGAAACAAATGCCACCGTAAAAGCAATTAACTGAGCACAATTTGCCGCGCCATAGGATTGAATAAGCAGGATTAGCGTTGCATTCATTAGTCACACAAGAAAGAAATGTTGCTATTTGGAGTAGAAAATTGCAGTGTCTTGCAACGATACACCAATTTTGGTACATTTCACGTCGCAGCAGTTAATTTATCCGCGCGAAAAAGGTTAATTAACCGTGCCACGTTTTGTGATTTAATTTTATGTTTCCACGCGATCCATCAACACAAAACGCCGGCGTAAAAATGTTTAATTCCGGTAAAACAGCTCTGGATTATGACGTTCGCACTGTCATTGGTAAATTTACCATGAATTTCACGATAGCCTGCAGTTGTTTTCACGTCGCAGACAAAAAAATGATAACAAAGTCGTTTCTAAATTTATAATTAATAACAGCTGAATTTTCGCAAATAGTTTCCAAGTTTTTTGCCCGGCAAATAAGCGGCGCGAACGGTGCAGCAGCTTCAATTAAACGAAATTGTTGTTTAATGAAGGGATATAACATTTTCATTCAGCTAACGACCCTCGTCGCGTCAACGTATTTCGAGACACACGTTATTCCGTGTTATTCTACGACAACGACTCTAAATAACGTTGGAGGTCTGCAGAGAATAAGTTTACGATTTTTCTTCGACACTCGCATTCGGTCGGTTGAAATTAACCCTGTCCAACGGACATGTCCAGCGTGTGAAAAAGCTTTCGGTAAATGGGGGTACGAAATTGCCCTGGAAAGCTAGTCTCGTCACGCATTTCAACCTTTGACTTAAATTTTAAAGAAAGTGCAATTAATTACTCATATATGATGTGACAGATGAATGAGTCAAAATTAATTTTTAGTACGAAAAGAACCCTGCTACAAACTCGATTATTATACTATGCGATGAAAATTCACGTTTACAAATATATACGAAAAAGCAGAAACATTATTTTTATGTTTTCGTGTTACATGTTAATATTTATATGTTGAAGTTACAATGTTGACGTAATTTGAAAGTTTAATTTAAATTTGATATTGATATTTACGTTATTATATGTAAAACAATATATTTCAGGTTAAAAAAATTCAGTTTATGTAGTAAGTTAAATGATAATAAAAATTGTGGTTCAACTGGAGTAATTATAATTTTTGCATTGAAGTTTCATTATCTTCGTGAAAAAGAGATCGCAATCAACCTGATTAGGTCAATACATGATCGTGATGAAAATAATCGGTTTTCAAAATTTTCATTCTCGTGTCATTGTTAATTTAAGTCAGAAATTTTAATTTGAATCAATAGTGTTTCAATATTGTTTTTCATGTTCCGAATTTTAGAAGTAATTTGTGTGAAATTAATTTCGTGTGAAATTCAGTAAATTAGATATTTACGCAAAACGTGGAAAAACGAACGAAATAAATGACACGTTTAAAATATGAACAGTATCAATTTCCAACCTTAATTTTATACAGCAAATTAATGATTGAACGATTTTCATTCATAAATAATTCAGTCGAGTAAATTCATAAACGTTTATTATAAACAGAAGCATGGTATTTTACTAAATATCTAGACTCATTTAATTTCGAGGTATAAAAAATTGAAATAAAATTTTAATGAGAGTTCACTGGTGAATAAGCTCTCGAAAATAGTCTCTGGCTAAAATGTTCTCAAGTTTAATTAACTTTCGAATTTCATGCATATAATTTTTAAGAGCGAAGTCGACGAAGAAATCGACGAAAACAGAAATGAAATTCAAAAGTTCCGCCGTACTTCTGTCAAATGGCTCGGAAAGGCCGAAGAAGTTTATCCATCGATTAACGGTCTGACCACGCCTTGTGATGTACTCCTGTCACAGTTGGCGTCGCATTATACGAAACTTTTTCCAAAGAATGACTCGAGTGAAATACAAAAAAAACTCAATGAAAAAGTGAGAATAAAATTTATCTCAAATGAATTCGGCAGCTTATAAAACCAAAAACTGAATGACTCCTATTTCATAAAGTTTGAGAATGTGATTGAAAGAAACAAACATAACATTCTTGGATTAAAATTAAAAACAAAATCAATTTTACTTTTAATATTATGAGTGAAATTCGAAAAATATATTTTATTACAACATTTGTTTGAAGGTTATTGAATTATTATTTGAATTGTAATTCAAACGCATCGTTTTATTAATAAAATATAATTTAATTTTTTTAATAAATGTTGCAAAATAAATCTTTTCTGTTTATCTTCAACTTTGTGAATTGGCCATTATGGAAAGGGAACGACTGCGAAATGTTTAACATCGAAATTTACTATGTTTTTATCGTATCTTTCCTTTTATGTTCACGATACATTTTTTGTTCGCGATATCTCAAGATATCTATAATATTTGTAAATGTTCAATATCGCGGTGATTTCGAGAATACCTTTTTCAATAATATCTCATACTGAATGCTTTGCGTAACACAATACACACAATATTGATTCGAAAATAATTCTGTCCAATACTTGCGAAAATCGATCCGCTTATGATGACGAATGTTTAAATATTTCATCTCTGCGATGAATAAATATCAGCTTATTTAAATGAAATATTTCACAGTCGCACTATGTATTTGAAAATAATAAAAGATATACTGACTTCCTTTTATACAATATATGAAAGCTATGAATTTAAAAGCAACTCTGCAGAACTATTTTACCTGATGCAAAATTAAGCATAACCGAAAAAAGATTTCATCCGTAACATCTCTGGACGTTTTAATAGTCATAAATAATAATGATTAACAAATTCTAATAAATTAGGAAAAATGATTACTCTTGATTCAATAAAATATATAACAAGTATAACTATCATTCTGATAGTGTAATATCAGAGATTCAATTGAAAATAATGTTTCAATGAAACACAAAAACGATTATATTTTCAGATTTATCTTAAAAATAAGAAATAGTTCTCGTATCTCTCAGATATCACTGACGTAAAAAGAAACAAACTTTTCAGTTGTTTACTCAGTGTAATCGATTTCACATCTTTTACAAACCGATGTTTTACAAAACTATTGATGTGTTATACACAACTATGGATCGTATTTGCGAGCCAGACTTTTGCCAGATTAATGCCAATTATCTAACAATACTTTTTCTGCGCGAGGAAATATTCGAAATCCAATTTTTCTCAAATTAAAACAACTGTTTCATGATAATCCAATTCTTTTTTCAGCGCTTTTATTGTTTTAACGAAAAATATTAAAATTTGTTTTTACGATCAAAATGGAAATTGAAAAGTAATCAAACTTACAAATTCGAAAATTTAAATGAATTGTGTATAATGAATATTCAAAAATTTGAATATAAGATCAATTTTTGTTACAAAATACAGGCTAATTGTTTCGAATTTCATAAGTGGTGTTACCAGCAATTTGTCAGACCGACCGGTCTGCGCCTGTTTATTGTCGCACGCATGCTAATCCGTGACAATTTTACATTCCTAAGACCTCTGATTACGTTGAGGTCAGCAACGCGGAAACCGCGATTAATATTTCCCATTGGAATGTTCGACGTTACTTTCATATTGATCACGAAATTGTCATGATTTACAATCGATTACATCTCCCGTCGTTATGAAGTATAGCTCAATATATCTGATTGCAAATTACTCGCATTACAAGTAGGATAATTTAAGAGAGGCTATACCTTTATTAACATCGCCGATTACGTCAAATAATTAGGAAACTTCATTTGGATAATTGTTGAACTGCACATGATTCATTAACTTGAATAAACATCAATCTTCTACGTCTTAAAGTTCATAGCAAATCTTAAAAGTGTCATCAACATTTTAGACATCATTGCTTCATATATAAACAAGAAAAAATTCATCGATTAACGAAAAAAAATATGTATATACATGTATATAAAAACTTAAAAATTAACTGATTCGATGTTTTTTAAGTCGGAAAAGTGTCAGCTTATAGCGAGCACCAAGCTACTCGCGTCTTCGGTTAAGATCTCGAAAAACCATTATTTTCGGAAAACTGAGAAATCCCTCGTCGTTCGACCTTTCGCTTGCGCACCGAAACATTGGTTTCAACTTTTCGACTTGGGCGGCAATCGGCGCATCGAAAATGAGCAAAGCCGAAAGCCGAAGGACGAATCGAAAAGATTGTGCGATTGGGCATCAATTATTCGTATCTTCCGCAAAATGCCAACGCGCTCTCAGTACTTCATCCCCGCTCCGGCCGCACTTTCTCGGCAGTTGATACTGTGACGTAAAGGGGAGTAATCAAGCAAACGACTTGATTGCGAAAACCACTGCGCCACGACATCGAAACTCATCTTCGTGTTTGATTAGCCAACATCTTCGACCGTGAAATTCACGACAAACATAAACTGAAATTTCGTCCGGTGGTCGGCAAATATTTTGCGAAACAATACAACCGAATCAATATAACTTGTGTGCCCGTCGTGCCATCATTTTCAATTTCAACTCTTTCGGCTGTGCGTTTAAAAAGCGGATAATTGCAATGTTGCTGCCTTCGTAGAAAATGAAGAGAAGCGATAAAAACGAATCATTTGCTCGGAAATTATTACGAGTAGGCAGTATCTGCGGCGTATTTTTTTAAAGTTCATTTCCAGTTTTATATGTTTATTGTTTTTTTTTTTTTTTTTTTTTTTTTTTTTTAACGAATTTAAACGTAAGCACATTAATAGAAACTAAAACTTTATTATACTTTTTCGTACAAAAGTTACAAAAATATCTAAAATAGATAGAAAACGTTAAGTGAAACGTTCCAAACTATCGCTTTTTATACACATATATAAATTTGATTTAAATTGGAAAAAAGTTTTCGTTAGTTTTTATCAGTGTTCTAAAAACCTTTTTTTTTTCATTCTTTTTTTGCCGTGTTTCACGCTCGTTTTATCATTTTCACGTGAAAAAAGTAAAAACTGTTGGATTGAAATTTGTTTAACTTTAAAATCATTGCTGAAAAAAAAAATAAGAAAATAGAAAAAAGAACGTATATTCTTTCTACAAACGATAGAAACGTCTAAACCAAAAAAGAACCTGAACGATGTATTTTACCTGAAGTCATGTATTTTAATTTAAAAAATTAATTAATAATTGGTTTATAACTTAAAAATATAGAAGTTCATAGAAAATTTTGAAAAATATGACCGCTCTTACGACATAATTTTTACGTACAATAAAAAATATAAAAAACCTAATTAATTGACAGTTTCTACTTTTGGATCTATCGTAAAGTTACGAGTAAGTAAAGTTGAGGAAAATGACATTAACGATGACTCATCTCACTGTTCAATAAAATTTAGTAACAAGTTCTATTGCGGAAACTGACAACTGGATTAAAAGAATATTAACTGGATTTGCGATTCGGTTCAAACGAACTCAGCTCGCTTCGAGGGAACTGTTTAAAAACGTCTAGAAAGTCAAGCCACGATGATCACATTAGTTATTTTGATAGGTGACCGGCAAGGTATTTCCAAAGCGGGGGAATAAATTCTATCGGCGCACCACTGAATTTAACGAAACAATCGAACGCAATGTTATTGTAGCGACTGAAACAAAAACCACCATTACACAATCGAACGATCGACCTTACGGAATTAAAATATTGAATCGACGAGGCATATACCTTTGGCAAAATATGAGAGGAAAAAACTGGGAGAAAGAAAAAAAGAAAGCGATAGCGAAGCGCGTGGGCTTCTTGTATCTCGGAGCACAATGGATACTCCGGGCCATGAGTTGCCGGCATAAAACAGCGAAACATCGCATTGACACAGAAAACGTGACTGCGAAGACGAATACGTCCAGCAGATAACTGTCATGCGACTGATTTGTATCGCTGGATATTGCCAATTCCGCTAAGTAATAGTATCGCTTAATTTTATCGCGAAGAAAGCGATCGATGTCCGCCGTCTGGGACGGGCCTCGAAATCGCAGTGGCGCAACTTTTCAAAAAGTTCAAATCACGTAATTGTATTCGTACGGCCGGCCGCGTTGCATAACCTTAGACCAATTACATTAATGGTAATTGTGCGCGGAGCTGTGCATCTTTGACGTTTTAATTCCGCCCCTGCGAGCCGTCGTTCGTTAGAAAATTATGCTAATCAGGCAATCTAAGCAACGAAAGAGCACGTATATAGAAGATTAAATTAAAACGCCGCATGCGCCATCGAACGAGAGCTTATCATAATGGCAAATTGTCATCCGCAATATGTCAGGGGAGACGCCGGATCGACTATTTCGTCCCGTCTTAATGATTCGGTTGTTCGCAAATTGCCATCTCATTAACATAATGGCACAAAGTTTATGCCTCGTCTGTATCGTCGGAACGAGAGCGCATTATGCTTCCCCGCTTTGGCCACGTAATTATGGCGAAAAATTGAAAATTATCGGCAAAAATATGGCCTGTTGTTTGTTCAGAGCGATTTCTTCAATATCCATGCATAGAAATCGACGCTCGTTTGTTACTACGAGCTGTGAAGATGTCCCATGGCATAGTATACGTACTTGCGCGCTCTATTACGACTATTGCCCGACAATTATTTTGTAATTGAGTGTCATTATCAATGTTGGAACTCGATGTCATGCAGTTTGACTATAGTAATTTTTATAAGATAGCTTCAATACTTGAGTCATAAGAAATAAATTTTTTGTTGGCGATAATGTTTTTTATTTAATTATATTCAATTAATAAAAGTAACAATTATTTAATTAATTAAAATTAATATAATTGAATATAATTAAATTAGACTCCAATAAAGGATGCTAATTAGAAGATGCCTTGCTAATTAGCGCCGGAAATTTCAAGTGCATGATCAGAAAAGAAAATGAACGAAGATTAATAATAAAAAGATGAAATAAAAGTATCTAAAATAATTCGTTGTTGCTTCTTTCGAGATCTTTTCATTACTTTTATCGGATACTACGGAAACAAAGAGTCCAAAATCAACTAATAGATAAAAACTGACAATAATAATGGAAAAAAGGAAAGAAGAAAACGTCGTATCTGATAAACTAAGACAGTCACAGGATTTAGGATAAAACATGATACAAAAGGACAATTGTAGCACGGATTTTTTAACGGAACAGAGATAACTGCTGAACTGCTTTTGTTCGTTCAAGTACTTGTTGTTCGCAACTTGAGATGGCGGGAGCAAAAGGAGTCAATTTATCAGGTTTCTCTTCAGCTAACTTTATTAATTGTACAATAATCATCAACCGTTGATTAAAGTTTCGCAAGCTCTAATACGTCTTTCAATTATGTTACATGATTAAATAATGAATAAAATTCGAGTGAAAAAGCAAGCAAACGAAAAGTAAAAGTAGAGTGAGGGAAACAATATTATTGATTTAACAATACGTTGATAACACACCGGATCTTGAACATTTGTTATCAAATTACTGAGCATGTAGTTTCTGTTGTTAAATCTAGATCGTCGAAAACACAAAAGTAGATATTTATTTGTAAATACTTTTTCCATAAAAAGTGTCTTGCAGTCAAACAGTGACTTTTTTTAAAAATAAAAAAAAGTCTCAAGACATAAGACAATAACTTTTATAATGTTATTTTAACATTTAAAATCATGTATCGAGTATACCGTTGATTTTTTGCTATGATGTTTTTAGAGATTGAAATGTAACAGCAGCTTCAACTCGTCAAAGTCTTGGCGTTTTTATGCAAATAACGGATAGCAATCTTTAATTCCATTAGTCGATAATTACATACAGATTTGATTACATAGTAATTTGTAATGACTGCTTTACGTGGCCCAAAATTGTTTGCACAGTTGTTTATGGCAAGTGCATGGAAAGTACGGATATTTTCTGAGTTAATTGCATGTTCGGTTCAACACGAGCGCGTGGTGTAACTATGGTCAAGCGTAATTGGAAGCTTCTCTTAGGCTGCTTATAAATACTCCGGGGAAGGATAATTCACGTTTCGTGAAGGTGCCACGCGAAAAAAGAATATTGAACGAAAACAGAAATGAAAAAGCACTCACTGTTTTCAATGGCGGAAAATTGCTAACGAAATGCATAAAAATATTAAAAAAAAAAAAAAAAAAAAACGAATAAAAGATCACGATGAAAAAAGTGAAAATGAAGTTAAAACAATTTTTATTTATTATAAAATTCTATGTTTTGGACAATAATATAGTGTATTTATTAATTATTTATTTAATTAAAATAAAAACAAAGACCGTAGCTCTTTTGTAGAAGAAAAAAATTTTTTTACATATGAAATTGTACAATCGCGACTGGAATATCGTGTCAATATTTTGCCGTAAAGATAAGTACAAACATAAAAAGCAGAAAAAGTTTGATCAATCTAGATTTTCGATGTTATAAAAATAGTTGAAAAAAAAGTATACATAAATCTACCAATGTGAAATCCGATACAAAAGGAAGTTGAAATTGTAATTGGAAACGCACTCGATGGAAAAGAAATAATAAAATTTTAATAATAATAACAAAAATAATAATAATAATGAATCGCATTAATAAGTTATGACTATAAGGAAGCAGCCAATTTTATTTTAGCAGGATTATTAAAATAACTGTACACCAAGTAGCAATAAACTGCAAAGTTGAGATAAAAAAAACCAACTTACCGAGAAAAAATACATTGAAAAGTCAAGAGCAACAAAAAGTACTAGCTTTATTGCTGCCGCATGGAATCGGCATCATTTACGAGCTTAACATCGGACATCGCAATCATGGTGAGGCCATTTGGATATCGGCTCTCTTAAGCTATAATAGTAATTATCCTTTGCACTTCTAATTAAATAAATCCACAAACTCAATTCACGAACCGAACCATTATATTTGCGTAATTCAGAAGCTCGCGGTGACACAAATAGTACATTGACATAAATTAATCGATCTTTTGCACTTAGAAAGATTGAAACTGTACACAAACGAAACTCTAAAACGTCGATGGCAGAAGCTTTGCTATAGATTGAAAGAGGTTGATTTCACTGAATATAAAGTGCGAGTGTTCAATTTTCACTTAATTAAAAAATATATATGTACATCCAAGCCTGCGGAAATCTTTATTAAATTTTTTCATTTTTTCATTTTTAAGATGCCAAAAGTGTCTGAAACTTAGTCAAATTAAAGCACTTTTGGTATTTCAATATGATATTATTTTAACAGTGACAAAATTGTTGTATCAAAATAATATTTAATTTCGGACAAATCGAATCTATGTATTAACACAAAAAATATTCGGTGGCATGGGATGTCAATATATTTTGTGCAAAGAAATTTGTGAACAAAAGGTGTTGCCGCGAAACTTGTTATCCGAAATAACTGGCGTTTGAAAATTTAATGCAATACATTTTCTAATGAAAGTATGAAATATTGCCGGCCATTTACAGTTAGTCACTCTATACGGCACGTGTCGTCACCAAGTTTTATTATCTCTTTCTCTCACGACTGTTAATATATGTGTATCATCTATCTTTTACGCTATTCTGACAGCAACTTGCTCGGCGCCATTTTTGTCTTTTAATTTCACTTTTTGTCAACTTCGAGCACATAAATAACTGTAATTCAAAAAAAGAAAAAACTCTATTCATTTAGATGATTAAGTTTGACAATGACGATTAGAAACCTTTATTACTTAAATCTCAGTAAATATAACAAATTTTTATTAATCTACATCGTTCAATTTAATTAATCAAATATTGATTGTTTTTTGTCACATTCATTTTATAAACTACAATCATAAAAAAATGCAATAATTTTCTTTGATTTTTTCCGAAGTGAAATCTCAAAGAAACGATACCACAAAATTCAACAAGTTTTTTAATGTTATTTTTAAAATTGCATTGTAGCAAGAAAATGTTATTATAGTTGTAGAAAATATTTCAATTCAATATAAAATACAACTCTATTCAACGAATAATATTTTATTATGAATGAAGAATCACCTTACGTTAATAGCGTCAATTAATACAAACAAAAATCAATTTATGATTGTAAACATACTAACTTTGTAACTATAAAGCCATGGCATTGGATAAAACCGTCATTTTATAAATTTATTACACGATTTTACACTTTAATATACACATTTCCTGAAATAAACGACAAACGACAGTAAAAACAAACAATTGAAAAGCATTTTTCACAATAATCGATGAAATTTAATTGCAACGTCAAACCTGTAATTGTGAGAAGTAAACATGGCAATGGAAATGAAAGATTAATTTCGCGAACTGCAATTGCCGTTCTTTGCAAGTGCCTGAAAAGGGTAGAATTGTTGACGATGAAAATTCGCCGTTAACAAAACAAATATCGACGGGAAAAATCTTAATCTTTTAGATTTCGCACATTAACTCTTTTCGACTCTCCGTCCCTCTCCAGTCTAACTGTGTCCATTAAAACTTCGCACAAAAGTACGACATTTAAAGAACGAAAGGGAACGGGATTGCTCCCGGCCTGCAAGTGTGCAACGTTAAAAGCTTTTTATGCGAAAGATTAATTACGACGATACGGCAAAGGAGGGAACGCCGTTGTGCAAAGTGCCCGGTCATGTCTTGTAATAAAATTCGGATGTTTCGCGAGATTAAGCCAGTATTTCGCGCAATCATAAAGCGCCGTATTTCCCGTCAATTTTCCCATACGTGGAGAGAAAAAAAAAAGAATCGCCTGACTAAAGTTTCAGTCGAATCTGTCGTAATATCAAAGCGTCAGTAAACGAGCAAAAAATAGCGCGAATTTTTTTACGAATGGACTCACTGAATTTTAATGAATAAAAGATTTACTGGTTTCAAGAGTTAAACGAAATATTTTACAGAAGATAAAATCAAAATTGTTGTTTTCAGTGTAAATTCGCGAAATAAAAAGTCGTCGAAAGCACAGTACATCGAAACTTGAATCATTACAAGTTAAGATACAAAACTATGATTAATTTTAGGTGTCAAATATTTTGAACTGCGACAGGTTTTTCCCGATAGCAAAGAACTAAATTGACTGTTAAGGATATTTTATAAACATTTTCGATTCTATAATTTATCGTACGATTCTTTTACATCTTCTCTCACATGTGTATCCGTGTAGAATTCATTCATGCATTTTTGTTTACTTCCCCTTTTTAAAAGATTACGTTTTGCTTATAGCTGTCTCGAAGTGAATTTATCACCAGACGCTTGATCTCAAGCTTAGTGTTAAGTTGAACATTCTTAGCGCTAAAAATGTTACCTCAATCTTTCGACTAAGGAAGAAAGAAAACGTGTAGTTATATTCCTATGACAAGGTCATCGAGAATAAACTACCTTTTGACGAGACGGAAAATGCGATGATTATAAAAAACACGTTATTATAATTAAAAAAATATACGGTGCGCTTGGATTAAGGTCTTGGCGGAAGATCTTTTTCAGTAGTAGTAATAATTATATTATGGCTAGCTTACAATAATATAATTTACGATTATATTGAAACCGCGCTACGCGAAGTAATAATGTGATCACGGGGAAAATTAATTCAAGGTCAAATAACTAAGAAATCAAATAAAAGTAAACTGTTTTGAAATTCAAATTGAAGATATTAAAGGCAAGTATTTTTTGAACAAACTTACCGATACGTCCGATGAATTTGATTTGGAATATCCTGTAGCTTGCCACGGTGCCTCTGTAATATAAATTTACAAAAGTTGATCAATAATTCAAATTAAAAATGTTGACTTCGCAATCATATGATAATAATGTATTAAAAATATTCGCATAAAAAGATTTATTAAACAATGTTTAATGCTTGTAATACAAAATAATATTTTTTAATACATTATACGCTACTGAAATATTAATTACACATCTAAAGAAAATTGGAAATAAATTTTTGTTTACAATCACTGAACTTAAGAATGGCGGAAGCAACCTAGTTGCAATTCTGATTTGTGTAACTTCATTCGTAAACAACTGAATTTAAGACGAATTTCTTAATCGTAAACTATAGAAATTGACTCTCAAGCAGTAAATCAATAAATCATTCAAGAAAATTTACAAAAACTACGTACATAGCCCTGTATTATTTTCCAGTATACCATAACTTTGACCGAGTGGAAATATAAATTTTGATGAAATATTTGTGTGCGTGTATCAGTAACTATTTTATCACGAAATTTCTCTTCGTTTACAACTCAATTTTCCTTTCTCCCCCAATTTATTCATTTCAAAGTTTCACTTTAGATCCCTCCAAGGGAAATTAATGTTGGAGAAGCTTCTTTGAATCGATCAAAGCAAGCCCCACGAAACAGTACCGGAACAGAAATAACGACTGAGATTCTTTGTGTGCGAGACAAATTTGACATTTATTTTTGCACAGACGAAATTGCGGTGACACCAAGTTCGATCAAAATACAACACGCCATGACCCATTTTTACCGTGCAAATGTTTCAAAGCAAATGAAAAGCGCCAGCAGAGAGCAGCATATCACGAGACGCGAGGGACAAAGCGACGGGGCGCTCTCACTAAAACCGTAAATCTTCCGTAAGCAATCGAATGAAATTTCATAAAATGCTCGGCTGTTGACTGCGATCAAACAAGAAAACGGCGCGGATAAGTCTTCCCGAATGAAATTACAACTAACGCGCGTCCTCGCGATCAAATTCTCTTATAAGAAACGACGGTTCCACTCGACTGGAAAACGGAACAAATGGAAGTATTTACACGCCGATTTTTTTCTTTAATTTTTAATTATTCAAAACTCTCTGAATACGAATACATGAATTTCACCTATTAAAATTTTTATAATTTGAAAATGTCAATTTGAGTCTCATAATCTTTTAATTAAACGTCATGCAAATAGTAAAAAAAAAAAATAAGAAAAGAATTGACGTAACAAATAGAAAATAATGAAATTAAAAAGTGAATTTAAATCATCTTATTTAAATGTCATCCGTTTGTAAACAAGAAAGATTTAACATTAAAAAAGACTATTAATTATTGCAAATAAAAATGTAATTGAACTATTAATAATACTTTACATTAATAATGAAAAAATTATCCATTCAAAATTTTACAATGTAAGCACGGCAAATACTACTGGAGTCACTTATATTTACGTTGTTAACACCGTAATTTTTTTCTATCGTGATGCTTTTCCTCCACTAGCACCATGATTTGTAATGGAAATTTTTCTTCGTCTAAGCTCTGAGAATTGGTCTGCAAAATGAAGATAAAGTTTCACACGTGGCTGATTCATAAACTCAAAATTAGTCAAATCTTAAATTTTTATTTCATTTAATTAACAATTGATTAAGTGAAAATTCAGTCTGATGATTTGCTTTGATTTGAATTCAAGAATCAGCGACGTGTAAAACTTCATTTACATTCTGAAAAAGATTACTAACTTCTTGATATTCTTGGCATACACTTTTACGTTTGTCTTGGCATTATTTTATGAATATCTAAGAAACGTTGCTATGAAATATAGTAACAGTTCTGAGTTATCTATAAAACTACGCCAGTGGCCAACGAATAAATGAACCGTACATTTTGTTACCAAAAAATCAATCAATAAACACAATCATTAATAAACTATTATTATTCGCCAATGATTGCAATAAGACAAAATTATTTGAATCGTAAATCCCATTGACTGTTAAAGTCAGTTAATTTTCTCGAAGTACTCTCAGTCGGCGAAATCAATTAGATAAGAACATCGAACGACGTTGCCTCAATTTCGATTAAGTTTGCGTAATAATTAATAAAATGGGTGCGTAATGAATACAAGCACGGCAGTTAGAAACTAGTTAACCGACAGACACAAACAAACGATCGTATTAGCATTACAAAGGAGGATGTTATTGCGCGTGGATGCATTTACATAGTACGTAGTATATCATGTGCCGACGCTGACACTGAAGTATGATGTTCCGAAATCGATATGGTTCCGTAGTAACGTCGTTCTTTATTGCGAGCCTGTTCGAAATTTTATCACGCGAGTGTTCGAATAAAATTGTGACGTGACGTTGCGTTGCCACCGTATATACTACTTTATACACACATTTCACTTTAAGCGAGAAATAATGGTAGCGTTACGCCCGTGACACCGTTGAAAGAATATCCCGACAATTTTTCACCCCATTGAAGATCAGTTACATAATTTTTTGCCGTTTTTACCAAGTGCCTCAAAAACGACGACCCTTAAATCAACCCGCCCTCGCAACGACTTTGATAAGTCATGTTAATATAATACGCAATTTTATTAATCGTCCGGTAAAGTGGAAAGAGTGAACAACGAGAAATGTAACATCCTTCTCGATTTAGCGACAAGATCAAAGTTCGTGACTTCTTTTCATAGATTGAAAAATAAATTTCTTTGGATCAAGTAAATTTCTCTTGACTGAAGTAAAAACGTGAAAATAAAAACATGTAAAATAAAAAACATAATGAAAACATTCGAATATAGTATTTTCAATTAATCTTTGATTATTTTCAAATATTCATGTATTATTTTTACTTGTATAAATATTTATTCTGTATTTCACTTTTATCAATTTAATATACACTTGGTTCAAGTAGAATTTCAAGCATATTATGTACTTGACTATAAGCGTAAATATTTTTACCATGTATTTTCTGAATGTAGCCATTAATCCACAATTTTCTTATAAAAAAGAATATAACAAAAGTCGAATATTTGTTTTGTGAAGTACGCTTCTGAAAAAATGTGTACAAAAGTTGAGAAAATTTCACCTTAGACAACCGTTTAATTATAAATCCAAAGTGAGTAGAACAAGAAAAATGACGACTCCCATGATTCGCCACAAATCGTTTTAATTTCAGTTAATCATTAATAACGCTCAAATGTAAATCGTATCGTAACGATCGGAAGATGATGAATGCGCGTGTAAATGTGTTTTCTTCACTTACTCGATCCTTCGTCCAAGTTAATTAGAAAAGATTGATGTAAGGGAAAATGAAGATCTCGCATTAGCCGAAATCAATTTGAGAGTCGAAAAATGTAATCACGTGCCGCATTAAATCAGTCTCGATGCATTATTCAAGAAAATGAAAGATAAATTATTCGATCGAGTTATTACAATGTTTAAGCCTCTTGTAGAACCGAGCTCTCGGGTTTGAAACGTCTAACGTCTAATATTGATTAATTTAGCGACACACATTTTTCCTTCATTTTCACTTCCAAAAGCGCCGCGCTCAAAAGCAAAAGCGCTCGCCGGAAATTTGAATAACTGTGCAAGTGTCAACGTTACATTTAACCCTTTTTATATCGGCCCGAAAATTCGCCGTGCAACTTTTAATTATTTTAACTTCTAAACATAACTTCCTTCGGCGGGCTTCCTTTTTTGTGATAAGTGGGATAAATAAAGTACAAGTTACCGAGTTTTCAAACAGAAACTTTCGTCTCGCAACTTTTCTTTTTTACACCGTCTAAATTAAGAAAACGCTCCCGACTTGGAAATTGTCGGGTTTTTTTTTTTACTTTCGAGGAAAACGAGACTCAACTTTATCATCAATGCCCCTTTCATTTTTTATTCAACACTCGTGTTTAAGACATGCTAATTGCAATTATCAATGAATAATTAAATCGATCGAAAGTCGCAGCGCGGGATTTCCGAAAGTGTTGATTTTTGTGAACGGTACGGTCGACTAATCAAATAGCCAGCGAAACTGGAAAGCGCACGTTTCAGCGCTTTCATATGCAGTGGCATTTGAATGCCGATCCGTCGATGGCGATCGATGCCGAAATGTGTAATCTTCGATTCGTCGCGAGTCGTTTTCTCGCATGCAACGCGCGTAAAGTTTCCAAGTTTCGGGTAATGTCGCGGAATAAACTTGGACTACGCGATTGCGATATGCATCGGGCGGCTCGGTGCACGCATATCGAATCGTAGAACACGACTATTGACATCGATGGCAAACAAAACGGCCTGTATTCTCGTGCGAGGTGTGCTTACCGAATATTGGATACCTTGTCGAATATATTCCTGAATTACACAATTACACGGGCTGCGTCCAACGAACCACGGCCGAAGTTAATATGCGTTACAAAACGCACAAATGTAATCGACAAACGTAATATGTAGAGACCGCTCGTTCGACCGACAAGAATAACGGCTGCATTTAATTGCGCCCTCTCAACTGAAAAAACACCACGATTCCGAACAAACGTGTGTTCGGATCATTCCGATGTTACTAATTAATTAATATAATGTGATTTAATTCGATTCAATTCATTTTCTAGCCACTTTTATTTTTACGACAGTTTTAATTAAAGACAGATTCTCGCAATGTTATCGTCGTTTTATCGACTGAATGGAAAATGAGGTATAAAAGGGAAGAAAAAGTGATGGAGATTGTACGTAAAATTTAGCAATAAAGATGCAAACATCGCGCGAGTTTCTTTCATTCCGGTCAATTGAAATTGCTCGCTGGGAATAAAATTTTTAAGTGCATATAAAGCTTTAGACATGCAGCTTGCATTGTGTGTCGTGCGGAAGTAGCAATTTTCGAGCGGTAATTCCCTCGTCCGAAAATATTATTGCAAGATTTGAAAGCTCTTAGAAGTGTATTGTCAGGTTGGATTTTTCAAAATAAAATATTATATAAGGAATGATATATTATTGCATTACGAGAAATTGTCTCGAAAAAACGTTTTCGTCTCGAAAAAACGTTTATTTCAGATATCTACTGATTTCTTATATCCAATTTTATCAGGATGTAAATTTAATAAATTTGTGCTCCACTTTATCATTAGTGGACCAAATTGCGCAGAAACAAACCAGCGGAGGTTTGTTTCAAAGTCGGATTACACCGAGAGAAAATGTAGAAAGTACTGATATATTTAATGCAACAGTTTTCCTATAAATTTGAAACAGAGCGACCTTAGAAGACACTTTATAGGCTAACTAAATAGCTGCTTCGGAACGACACGAACGCCATCTCATTTCTCTTAGCGGCGCTAATAATTTACAGAACTTTTTAGTGCAGCGTTTCTAAATCCTCTTTTAATAACTGTAAATTCACTCATAAATCGCGATAAAAATTTTATTATATAATTATATCTCGTTATAATTACCGCCATTATACGTCGCAGATTTTATTCCATCAATAAAATCAATAAAACGCCAAATATTTGTTTATCATCGTACAAAATAGAAAAGCAGATTTAAAATCAAATACTTGATCGTGGTAATGCATGTCAATTAAAAGCATTTCGTAAAAACGGTGTCGAACAATTTGTACTTCATATTCATTTTATTGTTGCAGATGTGTAAAAGCTAACAAAATTAGCATTTTATAGTTTACGTTTTACTTCGCCAATGTATTCCTCTTTTTCTCTTTGTCCTTGTTGCGATGAAAAAAATGTTGTTTGCCAGCTAACAGGATGTATTTGTGAAGCTCCGAACAAAGCGTTCGATAATAAAATAATGTTACCAACTCGGCCACTAAAGTGTTTATTTATCTCCGAATTTTTTCGCGGCGGAGGCAAAAATGCGCAACAACTCCGCGCCGGTAATGCAAACGAAATCGGTCGCGAGCGATCGTGTATGTCATTCATCGGAGCGTAATGAATGTCTCTCGCTGGAAATCCTGGCCGTGCCATTATCTATTCTCGTTTTCATTAAATGCAATGGATATTTATCGACTCAATTGTAATCAGCGTAACGATTGCGTCGCACGGACCAGGAAAGTGGCAGTGAAAGCAGTACATAACGATGGCCAAACGTAATATCCAAGCGGAATTCATCCTCGCGTTTGTTCGTGCAAAAGATCTTTTTTTTCCTCTTGTTTATTCTTTTTCCTTTTTACATCCAACAAAAAAAAAATGTGATTGAAATAATTGTTTCTACTTTTTTTTCTCTCTCCTTTCATTTACTATCTCCTGCCGCGTGTGGAATGTAAATTAAATTGAGTTATTTATTCTAGATAAAGGAGCTTCATTCTTCAATCCCTCTTTCTCCGATTCGAACAGAAAAGGTTTGATTAAACATAGAAGACGTAAACGAAAAGAAACTTACGATTGTTTATTGTACAAATCGCGATGAAAAAGTTTTTAATTCTACAAAACGTAAGGAAAGACGGATCCTCTGAACAGCGATTAAATATTGTTGTAAATATAACGGCGTGAGTTCACTTTTAACATTGCTTTTAATAAAGAAGCTAAAATAACGAGTTCGATGCGATCGAGGTGAAAATAGAAGTTATAATTAAATTATAATTAAACTTTAAAAGTTGATTAATAAAATTGTTGCATTTTAAATCTATAATAACTGTTGGTTAATAGTTAAACTTCAATTACAGTATATTTTTTTCACAGACTGTTTTACGCTATATTGTTAAAGAGATTCAAACGATTGTTTTATAATTTCATGTTCTCTTTTTTTTTAAAACTACCAATCGACATTGACCGAATGTCATTCGCCTAAGTCGATACGACGATGGTCTGAAAATACTGTTATTTCCACCCGAGAGAAAAAAATATCTTGTGCTTTTCAATAGGTATTGATTCCGATGAATCGAAATCGTGAAAGGTTTTTCAAAATGTTCTTAATACTGTTGGATCAATGTTAAAATTACAAGTGAACAGCGACATGATTTCTTACGGGAATAATCTAATGCAAGGCAATCAACCTTAGTATAAAAAGTAATTACTAAGCCCGAGATTATACGTGACAGAAATTTTCGAGATCGCATGAAATGAAATGTCACGGCGGGATATGAATATCAGAAAACGTGGTATTATAATGTTATACTCGCTAAAGTTAAACAATGAAATCTGAGTGAGATACACATTTCTGACTTTGGAATATTTAAAATGATTTTTGAAGTGTGCAAATAAAATGTTAGATAACTCCAGAAGAAATCAAAGAATTCTTTCAACGAAAAACAGGAACGATAGAAACGATAGAAAAAAACCGCACTGTATTCGTTCACAAAAAAAAATTATAAGTCGTCGGAATATACTTAAAAATGAATCAATATCAGTGTACGAAAGTATCGTAGTGTATTGATAAAAAGTAAATACTGTCGTTAAACGTTTAATCGATTTAAACAGCGAATCGCCGGCGAGCAATTTTTTTCATGACGAGGAATAAAATGAATCGCAAGTTCAGTGAAACATGTATACGCAAAAAGAGAATTTCGTTAAATGAAATTTCACGGTAACTTCGGCTCGGGATAGTTTTTAATGGCTAAAGCACTTTTGACGTGATTTCGAATGACAGCGCGTTAAAAACGCGTAGATTTCATCCCCGAAGCTACTTAAAAGTTTCCTTTTATCCGGTGCGTCGGCAACTTTTGCGCCGAGCGACGCGCGTCATATTCCACAACGTGGATGAAAATTTACTTGCTTTATATTGACGGTAACTCGACAATGACGGGTAATAAGGCGATGAACAAGTGCCGTTTTCTTTGTACAAACTTGCAAAAGAAATTACTAAAAATACAACGTAAGAACCAACAATTTTTTTTTCGATACATTGTTCATTTGACTAAGACTGATGAACCAATTTGCACTATATTGTGAAAAAATGTTTGTTAATTTTATTTATTCATACTGTAAAAGTAAAGTTGAACTTTTTAAAGCTTGGGAAAACGTTAATAAAATAAAGATATCGCCGCTTATTTCCTGGAAATTTCTCCAATATAATACGGAGAACGGATTAGATATTTAAAGATACTGCATAAACATTACACTAATCCGCGCGGAAATTAAAAATATACAACGTTTATTTAAAAAAAATCCATTTTCTACATAATTTAAGTTTCTTATTATTCAGTATTTCAAACAAATAGTTCTTTCAACAAAGAATCGATATTCTTGAAAACAGGAAAGGAAGAAACACGACGGGATAAATATCTTGGCGCTACCAAAGAAGACACTTAGCTCGGAAAAGTTATCGCGCATCAAGTCGTCCTGGACGAGATTTCTAAAGGTTAATTCGAAGATGTGCCTGCACGGCGATTGCGCAAATCATTTTACTGTTGTAGTATCCAACTACGGTCTAAGAAGCGCAGCGCCATGAAAGTCACTTGTATCTGAATCACCACGCAGATCATTTTCTTTTATTTATCACCGTTCAAGTCGTTATCTAATAAATGATTTAAAATGAATTACACCGCGGTGTTGGCAATTCGATGACTTACAATTTTTTTAAACGTGGCTGCATATAATGTCAAAATAATGTAAAATATTTTTTTTTTTTTAAATTTAATGCAATCGTAAATGTAATGCAATCAATATTAGAAGATTTTTTTATTTTCTTTGTTTCGTGGCCTACATTAATTTAATTGTTATGTAATTAAGACCAATCTCACGATCGCTTTTACTAGTTTCATTTGTTCATTGACCTCGCTGGGGATGAACCGATTGATAAAATATGAGATAATTTAAATCTAATATTGCCAGGTCAATAAACGTATTCTGTACTTTCCTCGAACACAGAGTCATTAAATCACAAAGACCACGAACTATCCAAGAAATTTGTCGGGTCGAGCAATCGAATGCAAGGGCACCCGAGAATGCGTTCCATTGAGCCCGAAGTAATTCAAATTCAAACGAACTCGAATTCAAGTAAGCTCATGCTGACTTACACGCATAGCATTGGTACTCAATAAAAAGGTTAAATTGAATTTCCAGATCGAGAAGCGACGATAATCAGCGTACAGCTGCTTCGATCCTGACGAATCAAGATTCGATTTTGCCATGATGAAGAAAAAGGCGTCGGGTGAAAAAAATTTCATAATGCCCGGCTGATGCGTCAGTCGTGATTTGTGGCGACAATCGACGGAATGTTGACTTTTCACTACAAAAGTGACGGTGACATTGGGAAAATCTTCGCCTCTGAAATAATATCAATTTACTTTACTTTTTGCTTTGCCATCCTTGTGAATTTTAGAGCAATGTTATCCTTATCGTGGAGCGAGGGATGTAAAATTTACATTCAACTTGGCGATAAAGGAGTGACTTCGGGAAGACAGTAAAGGGTTAAAAGTTTTACGTACGACTGTGATAATTACTAGTTGTGCCGTAACTCAAGTTAACGGTGCGTAATTTGGAATCGGCCGATAAAATAAAAGTGTCCATTATCGTAAAAAGCGACGGCTACACCGAGACAAAAGGGATCAAATAACGCAGTCTGGGGATCTGCATCGATAAATTTCAGGAAGTAATACAGCCATTACCCGAGGCTAAGCGATACCAAACAAGTATTTATTGAACGACTTGAGTTTTTAAGCAACCTTCTCACGTGGCTACTTACGCTCGCTGACACCGAAAGGAAGCGAAGATCGCGACGACTTTTCTAGTACTGTGAAATGCCACTCGCGTAAACAGAGCGGCTTCTACAGGAACACGTTCGACTTTCGTTTATCACGACTTTCCGGGAGTTTAATTTTTCAACGGCCGACGATGAACTTCGCATTCTTCTGTTTCGGATCAAATACAATTGCAGAGACAAATTTCGTTAGCGGTGTCCGACACTGAGGATATTTCTTTATCATTAATGTATGTTCAAATTTTAGTTAATGGAAAAACAATGATGAGCATTGCCGTGCAAGAACGTTAATATTAAGGAATATTTGAGAGATTGTACGCTATAGTTATCAACTGTAGTTATTATTATTATTATATATAATTGTGTATTTTACTCTAAATGTTTCAATATTTTATTTTAATGTTTTCAATATAAAACTTGAAGATGTTTTGAGATAGAATATTTTAAATTATTTTCAAAATCTATCTAACAGTATTATACACTGGAGTAC
>JABFOV010001806.1:0-22978 GCA_022817685.1 Aradophagus sp. ZL-2020 | reverse complement strand
AAAGTGAGATAGATTTGAACTATTTTTTGTTTCAAGGAGAAGACGGCATACGGGGTGCAGAGAGGTCTCGGTGGCTCGGAGGTGGGTATAGGAGACAGGGCTTGAGCAATCACTTTTGATATCAAAATTATGGTTCCCGATATTGCACCCGATGTTCTTAAAATAATTTATATGGTTATTTAACGGTCAGAAGTTGATTGCTTCGTTTATCATATATATGATTGAAATAACGAATCAGTCAGTGAATTGTTTATTATATTTTTTTCAATGTGAGATCAAAAAATGAAAATAAATTTACGCAATCAATTATTTACCAAGACGGTTGCAATAACTGAACGAAAATGTAAACTATGTTTGGAAAACGAGGTACATATGTTTGGTTTGGAATGCAGAGTTTGGATATGCACGTTTTAGATCAGTTATTCGAAGAACCAGTTTTGAATATAATCTGGTTAACGTTTAGGTATTGTCTGGATAATGTGGTTTGTCTACAGGTTAATACACCGAAACAATATTTGAAAACAAATCTATTGTTTTCTGGAATCTCAAAGAAAAAATATATTTAAAAAGAAATAATAATAATAATAATAATAAATAAAAATAAATAAAAAACACAAACAAATTATATATACCAATGAACAAACAATTGAACAATTAATAATATTTTTATTGTTTTTACTGTATTTATAGTGTAAAATCGTTCTGAAAAAAATATAATTCAGTAAACAACGGTACTTGAAATTACAAACAAAGAAATGTTGTTGACAAATAAAGACGCTGAAACTGAATTCAATTTTGTTGCAATGAGTTAATTAAAGTTCTAACATTGGCGTGTTTGAAATATTTTACGTATTTTAAATACCCTTTTACTATTTTCCGGTTTGAAAATTGCGGGCATTATAAAACGATTAAAAATGAATCGGAAACTCACTGAAATAGATAACGCCATGAAAACGGAGACTCGCACGCAACGATATCGCGTGTACAAAGGAAACGACCTTCTCTTTCGTCAGTAGCCTTCAAGCGAGTTTATCTCGTTCTTTCGTGCATATCGACGCATTTAGATCGAAAATCTCTCAGTTCGTCTAGTCAAAATAGAGACGAAATCAAAATTGAACAAAAAAATTGTCGCTTTTGTTGTCATTTTTAGAAAGATTTCAAAAAGTCGATACCTCAAAGAAAGAAAAAAAACATTGCAAAAATATGTCGAAGATTAGGACATTTCAAAATTTTATGTGTATTTTAAATGAGAAATTTTGAAACGTCCTTTTCTTCAACTAAGGTATTAAAGTAATCCTAAGCATTTATGAACCACATTCATATATATCGAATTTATTAAAGTTGTTTTGATAAACTATATCTTCAATGACATTTGGAATAAAAAAAATAAACAAACAATTGAACAAAACAATAATAATGAGAAAAACTTGCTAAATTTAAAAAAAAAATTTTTAATTCAATGTCAATTGTTTATAAGACTGAATATAAATTTACGCGTTATTAAATATTTTAAATAGAAGCACATGTGAAAGTTTATGAAACAAAAATAAAAAATTGTAAACACTGAAGCAGGAACAGGAGGCAGGGTGCCTACTATTTTTCTTTTTTTATCTTCAATGTTTACAATTCACTGTCATTTTAGTGTTTTCTAAATCTAATCCACTTCTGTGTTTGAATTTTAAAACCACAACAGCAATGTAAATACTGCCACTATTAAATTACTTAACTAATGTTTAATAAAAAAAATATTGTTTTTAAACCGAATTATTAAACCGAAAATTATTTGTCTAAATATTTTATCAACATTTCTGTAATTTAATTAAAATTGTTGACAATGATTACATAAATCTTGTTAAAATAATTTGACAAAAAGACTTCATTCCAAAAATTCTTAATTTTTTAATTCTTTTTTTTCTCAATGTTATGCTCCGTTGTGCTTTTACTTGGACGGCGTCGAAAAAGTTGTATTTTTTAAATAGTAATGGTTCATTATCATTAAATAGATTCAGTCTATAAATGTACAGTCAAAAATTCAAGAACACGGTGTAAAAAAAATAAAAAATTTATCGCCCAAAAGCTTTTCATAATTGCTTTGTGCTTCCACGTTTTGATGTCACCCAACTAAAAACACTGTTATCGCTCGAGAAAGTGTGTGATGTATCTTATCAAGCTTTTCAATTCTTTGATATCAACGGTACAAAGTGTCCAATTGTTTGCCGATGAAATCAAATTAGAAAAAGAGATCAGTTTGTTTCAATATTTACCGGAGACGTTAGTAGTACGTAGGTTCAATGAAATATTGTACAAATATTCTTATTTAATGGTACAAATATACCCGGGAAAATTAATTTAGTAGAAATAATTACTCTTTCTAATAAACATTATTTGTAATAATAAAATGTTAAATAATGATAATTATGTATATTAAACAAAACAAAGAACGCAAAACAAATAAAAGAAATGAAATAAAAGTAAACAAAATAAATATAATCGTATTAAAAAAACTGTAAACAAAATTCATCAACACAATATTCCTGACTTTGACCTTGACTTTTCGTATTGTAATAAATGCATAAAATATAACTGGCTTTTGATATTAAAATAATAATTCATTGGAATTATATGATAATCGTTGACAATTTCGGACTGATAAAAAAGGAAAAGTATACTTTCATGAGAATATCTCATTATCCACTAATGATATCATCTTCCTAGAATCCTGTTACACACAATTATATTATTCATATCTTTTTATATTCAATCCTTTCCGGACTTTACTTGTTTGCCAATTGTCTTATTTGTTTTATATTAATGCAAAAAATATAGCGTCAGCATTTAAAAGTAATCATTTTGTTTGAGATGAAAAAAAAAAAAAGAAACTTAAATATTAAACAATCTTAATACTGACCCACCAATAATAATTATTAATTGGAAATGTAGTAAATCATGAAACTTAATAACATTAGAGTAGCTTCATGCTTCACTCCGTTATTTATGATTGACAGTATATATTTTATGTTAAATGTCAGTCAATATATCAATTTCAGCTGCAATATTTCTAAGAAAAAATTACTAAGATAACTTGTTTATGTTTCGAAGTATCACATTGATATTGTCAAGTTTATTTTTTCTGTTTTCATTTATACTAGAAGTTGTCCTACAATTGTATTTTTATATAATTTAATTTATATTAACATAATCACCTAATATTGTATTCATTGTACGCAATTCAAACTAGTATTCAATCAGTGCTTGTCAAAATCTAGAGCAACAATACTTGTTATTTTTTAAGTTTAATTTGAAACTTGTTTTTATTTAATTTAGTAAGATTTTTTCATTATATAATATTGTAAATTTACCTATAAGTTATTTCTATAAATAAATAATTAAAACATAAAAGTCTATAATGTTTTTGTATAAGATTGTTATGTACGAAAACAAGAGAGAAAAAAAGGATTAAAAAAAGTAATTGAATAAATGAACGAAATTGTTACATCTTTTTGTTATTATTTTTTTTTGTTTGTATTTTTATTTACTTCTAAACATTTCTTTCCTCACAACTCCTAATTCGTCGTAATGTGTTTATTTATGTTATTTCAATTTACTTTCCTTAAACAGAAAAGCAAATGAAATAAAAACAATATTAAAGTTATGAAAACTTTTCATAGCAACTACTTTGAATCAAAGTCATGTAGGTCTGAAAACGATGAAGCTGAATAGAGATTTTAAAAAGAGAGAGAAAGAGAGACGAAGAGAAATTAACTGAAGAATCATCTTAGGAAATGAAATCGACTTTTGAAATAGGCATTCGTAAGCATACATAGAGAGTTATGATATACATATACGTATTTATAAATTCACTGTATTATATAAAAAAAAAGTTATATTCCCGTAATTATAAACCATTTGGCAGTGGCATTTCTATGTACACATACAAATATTGATGTGTACACTTTGAATGTCATAACATAACAAGTCGTTCTACCAATGTTGTGTTCTATTGTGATTGCAATTTGATTGTTTTGAATTTTTGTTTTGTTTATTTCATTTCTTTTTATTTGAATTGTTTCCGTTGTTTATGTTTTGTTATTATGTGTTTTCAAGTAGAATGTGATTTCAATTTTAGGTAAAATTTGAATTTGAAATATAATAAAACAGTAATACAGCTTTCAAGTAGAAAAAAAAAAATTTCTTCTCAACAAATGACCATAAAATGTAAGATGTATCGTGGCATCAGAAAGAAAGTTGCAATGAAAAATGACTATACCTAAAAGCGCATATTTGTAAAACTTAAAAAAGCAATAAATATTCAGTCATGTTTGCCAGTTGGAAAATATTTTCTTAATTAGCATTTCAAATATTTGTTAAATAATAGAAAAGAAATAATGTAAAATATCGAGTGAAATATTATATAAATATGCGCCGTTAGGGTGGAGGCGAGCATGAAAACGGTTGAATAAAAGGTACCTCCTCGGCCGAGTAGTTGCTGCCGGCGTCGGACCTGGTCTCGGGTTCGATCGTCGCGGGATTCTTCTCGGGCGTCTTGATCACCTTGACGTTAGACATGGTGGCCTTGACGACGATGTTGTTGGCCTTGAAATAGTTGTCGGCCTGCTCGTCGACGACGAGGAGCTTGGTCTCGTTGGCGAAAGCCTTGATGCGCTCGACGACCTGCTTGTGGCTCTCGTTGGCGACGTTGATCTCGTTGACCTCGACTATCCGGTCGCCCTGGCGGAGGCCCGCGGCCTGGCTCGGCGAGCCCTCGTCGACTTTGCCGATAAAGTGGCCGCTCTTGTCGCGCTCGGCGTGCAAGTTGAACCCGTAACCGTCGAAGTCGTCCCACTTGACGATATGGCACAGCCGGGCATAACGCGCGCTCGAGTCGTCCTCGCTTTTTGGGCCCGACGACATTGTTTGCGCAGTAATACGAGCGAGACGCACGAAATTCGGCCCGAGTGAGAGGAACGAGACGGAGCGACAGGCGGCGCGGAGACGAGTCGAGAGGAAAGAGGAAAGATGCCCGAACGCGCACTCACGTTTTCGGTCTAGCCTCGTTTCGTCCTTTTCTCCGTTTTTATTTTCCCTTTTGCTCGACTCTCCTTTTTTTCTTCCTCTTTCGTTCGTCGATTTTTCGGGGAGAGGGGTGCACGCGGCACGGCCTGTCGGGAGCTACGCGGCCACTTTGACTGAGCGAGTCGACCGACCACGCGACACCGCACAATCAACGCCGCGAACGTGGCTCGGTAAACCGCGCGCGCGCAGTAGATCGGCTCATAGGCGGCAGCACCGCGCGTGCTTGACACTTTTCAAAGACTTTCGATCCAAACGGCGCGAGGATCATTATCAATCGACTGTTATGCTTCTGCGTTGTCTCGGTCGATACGCTACTGCGACTGTCGGTGTTTTATCGACGTTACTTTTTTTGAATAACATTTTTAGCAGTTTATGTAGTTTTTTATTTTGTTTTATATATATTGTATGTATAATATCATAAGAAATTATTTGTAAAAATATTTTTTCTAATCAAATAAGACACAAAGGTTTTAAAATAAAACGCCATTCGAAGGTCATTAACAAAACAATCGGAAATAAAAAAAAAAAAAAAAAAACAAACACTTCTATTTATTTCTGTTATTCAAAGTTTATTTATCCATGACCTTCGAATATTATTTCCGCATCACATTCAACGCACTTTATAATACCTCAAAATAAAAGTCTTTATTCCAATCTTATATATACTAACAATTTTACTTTTCAGTTTTGTATTGAAAGCAAAATACAAAGACGGATTATCTAAACAACGAATATAAATAATACCAAGAATAAGTTACAGAGTATAAATAAAACATTTGTATACATATACAAACACATAATAAACAATAAATACATCCTTGACCTAATAACAAGAATTAAAAACATATTTTACTTTTACTTTACAAATTATTGAAAAGAAAATTTAGGTGATTGCTTACACCTTTTTATTTATAAAAATAATTTTTATAACTAAAGAAATAAATAAATAAATAACTGAATAAATAACTATTTGTTATTTTGTTCATAAATAAATCTAACGATTCTTCAAACATAGATAAATTGCTGAATCTACTGTTGTACGAAATGAATAATTATTTGTTCAATAGTTAAAACGGTTTTTGTTTAAATAAAGGGTCTGAGGAATCACCTTAACGCCATTGGCGCCGTCGGCGTTGCCAGGCTTTTGGCGGCGTCGTGCGACTGCGCATTGGAGTGCGCAACCGCACGATTGCTACGCAGGCCATGATAGCCCGTGGTATGTCACGCAGTGGCCGATAAGTGTCTACAACTGACTGTCGTTGATCGCGTTCTTCCCATATCGTTTCCAGATCAAGCGACTAGCTCAGCCAGACTAACTTTTTTTTGGGAATCAAGCCAAGTTTACAAATCACTGGATCGCCAACGTCAACAAAAGTGCGGGGAGGAAAGAAACAGCGTCGCATGTACAGTGTCGTCGTGTCGATTGTGGATCTTTGTGGCAGTGAAATCGATGCGCGATCTCTGGCAGAAGACTGATACGAGTGACGTGAGCCTGACACAATGTGGACCCCAACCCACGTCCAGGTCACAGGTGAGTTACCACGCGATTACGTAAACCTGTGACATCTGCCGCTTCATTAAGGTTGTTTCGTTTTCAAAAGAGATGATCTGCAAATTGGGGATGGGCATCTTTCAATGACAAATGAAAACACAAAATAGTAAACATTTCAGAAAAACAAGATAGATTTACTTTCCAGTATCTTTGTCTAAACATTATGTTTGCAATTTTACTTCTCTTTTGTAATTGAAAGTTCCCATAATAAACAGTTTTGTTTTTTTTTTTAAGGAGAAAAATACAAAATAGTAAACATAACTGTAAACATCAAAAAAGAAAACAATTTTTTTTAGAATCTCTATCTAGCTTGATGTTTACTACTTTGCATTTTTTTTTTTTTTTTTAATTAAAAATTGTCAAACACTTTGTGGTTTTTGTAATGAAGAAATAAATAATAACATTTTTTCTTGTAGGTAAATTGCTTTATATCGATGTTGAAAGTAAACGGTTTTTAATCGTTTGACGTTGAGATTGCATTGTGTTTATGATCTGAAAGTGGAGTTGATGTGTGACTTTGGAGTAAACCTCTCACCAAAGTAGAATGTCGATTCCTAGCGGAGTGTTTATTGTTGGTGACCGATGGATCCTAGGCCAATTAGAGTGTTCATTGTTGTTTATTGTCATTGCTTGGGGTGGCATATTGTTAAACAAAAAATGGTTTTTATTACTGCGAGGTTATTTACTATTTCTTTAGGATGAAAATAAGTACAGTGATTTATACAAATTGAAATAACTGGTGGAAATAATTTTACACTAAATTAATAGTAAATAATTGCTTTGTAATGAATACTATTTATTTTGTTTTAATTTTTTTTTTATTAAAGATTGTGGACAATCGTTTTAGTGGTTGTTTATACTTTATTTCAAATAATTTCATCGAATTCACTTGACAATAAGTATTTCTATTTTTTGTCCCCTTTATTTTACACACTTTGCTGTTTTTAAGGCAATAAATACATAATCAATGAGATATTTCTATTTGTTACATAAAGTCAAGTTCAAGAGCTTCTAGAAGTGCCATTAAATTTTGCTTATTCGATTATGATTTAACCCTTTCAAATAAAAATAATCATCTGAAATTCCAATAAGCGGCCCAAAGACAATTTCAACCTTGATTTAAATAAACATTCAAATCATGCTTACCTTAATTAGTACCTTGCAACCTCAAGGTATTCCTGTTATGTTAAACATGTTGAATGTTGAGTAAATGTAGCATTGGCGTACAATTGATGTGTTATTGTCGTGGCCGTTTCATACAATTACGTTGTATACACGTTCAGGTCTTGTATATATGTATGAGACCATACATTGTGTGTAGGTAGGTCATGTTGTCGACAAGACTCGTTTTACGCATACCGTAATTTTCACATTTGCCTGTTGCCCACAGAAGTCTTCCTGCGTCGTGTCATCTTATGAATCTATTCAGTTTCCAGCAAGTCAAACCTGTTCATACACATTCATATTATTTTGCTGCCCTCTTTTTCTTTATCCCCTTTGAACTTCTTCATAACTTTCAAGTCAAAGATGGTATACTTTACTGCTTGTATCTCACTCACACTGCTAAAAAGTGAATTGAAAATTTGTATCATTTTATAAGAATCCTTTCATATTTGTCTGTGAAATAATTTCATATATAGCTATTAAAATATCAATAAAAAGCTTGTAATTGTAATTGACTAAAAACAAATTCAACAACAAATTTGAATTTGTTGTTGAATTTCCAATCAAAAATACAATGACATAAAATTAAAAATTTATCTTGAAAATTACAAAAATTTTTTACAGTTTACATTATATAAAAATGTTTCAAAATTCAAAGAATATATATTATAGTATTAAAGTTGAACTTCAAAGTTCAAACAATAAAATCGCTTTATTTTAAACATACATTATGTATATGTGAGCATGAAAATTTCAACGTTTTTTTATCAACTAATAAAAACTTGGAAAACATTTTGAATAAAATTTATCATTTTTTGATTATTCGCCAAAAATTGTAAACTAAATTCATAAGTATATTCACGTTCTGTCACTAAGCAATCGATTGAAAAAATTTTTACTATGCAAATAATAAAAAGAATTCATTTTTTAAAGGATTGTTAATTCAAGATGTGTAGTAGTTGTGAACTTGACATCCACTGACACGTGATACGCATTAGAATGTTTGATTGATCATGTTTCATTTCACGTTAGGAGCAAGTTATCAAGTTATTGTTTTCTTTCCTACTTTTAAGGAACAAAAAATCTGCATTCATTTCAGTGTATAATAAATCAAAACGTCTGATTCAAATGTTTTAGTCAAATTGAAGAAAATAATTACTATCAATTTTGAATCTTTAATGAGGAAACTCAATATCGCTTTATATTTTATCTTTGAAACTAAAAATAATCATTGTTTCACAATAATCACTGTTCAATAACCATTTCAACATGACAAACTTATTTTATAAATTCTAAAGTATTGATGTTGCAAAATAAATCAAATATAAATTTAAGCGGTGTATGACACTAAAATAATAATATTGTATTGCCTTTGTATTAAAGTCTGATAATATAAAGATATATTCATTTGAAATATGATTTTAATTGTTTAGTAGTTTTACATTGTTATATCTTATATTTTAAGTGTAAATGATTAAGTAGGAATGCGATGTTGAAATGTGTTTTTAATTTTTCATACATAGAAAAATAAAGTGAGCCCAATATGTTAAATATTTATAAAGCCCTGAGCGTTATATTGTGATGTTGTTTTCTGTCCTAGAGAGAAAAAGTAGTAATTTTCACCTTTCTGAATGAGTATGAATAACAATACTATATATTTGTAACAAAATAAATAATCAAAGTTATAAATAACGAATATATGTATCCTGTATGATGTGTTCGAAAATTCGTTATCCGACAACTGAACTTCATTTACAATTTTGCAAAAATGTGTCTATGAAACAGTGGGAACAAATTCCAAATCCATCGACTTCCTCCTTTGCGATGAGAAAAAGAATGTTAATTATACAACACATTATTTTTCGTATAAAAGCATACGCGGTTCTTTTTATTCGAATCGCACAAAGGCCGTCGTTTCGCTAAGCATGAAAAATGCGCGTTTCCGACGAAACGTTCGTCGACTGACAATGAAACGAGTGCGCGTAAGAATGCGAACGGGCAGGGGTATGGGAGGATTTTTATTTAGCGATCTGGAATTTGCGATTTTCCCATCCGGCAAAGGGATTCGCAAAGGGATTGGCCAGGGACCCGTCGAGCGTTAACAGTACTCGCTCGTGCCGCGAAAACGCCTGCAAAGTCACATATATTGCAAGTCAATTCAGTTATAACAGTCCATCTTGCTTATCGCAAGAACTTTCGCTCGTTTTCTATAGCTCTCTAATATGTATCAATCAGTAATTGGTCGCTTATTTTTAACTTCTTCATTTATTTTCATTTACTTATATATTCATTTGCTTTACTTTTCATTATTATTGATTCTTTATTTATTTATTACATTTTGATGTTCTGTTTCAGTTCAAAGGGCCAAAGGACTTCTGATCAAGGGGAAGAACAGTAAGATTTGATTTGATTATTTTGCAACTATCTTAATTGGAGTAAAAATGTAAAAGTTTGTTAGGAACATAATGAGTATTTACGATTTTATATAGAAGAATGATTTAATATTTAAAAAATTCTTCAATATTAAATACATAAAACAAAATTGTTATTTGAAAAAAAAAATACATAATGAAAACATCTTAAAATATTTACACGTTTGCGTCTTTTTATTAGATTTCATATCAATGTTTATTTAAATTCGTACATTTTGTGAACCTTGAGAAAGTAATTGTTTAAAGCCTATAAATTGAGTTTTATATTGACTTGTCATTGGGCACCATTTTTCTCTTTTGTTTTTGTAAAGTGGGTTACGAGGATAGTGCGAATAATAAGACTTTACTTCGGCCCAATTGACAGTTGGTTGTCATTATTGGACATAACGTTAATCGATGGGTTCGTATGATTATACAGAGACCAATGACTGTTTCGTGACGATCGCGCTCGGCAAGGAAAAGTACCAGACGTCGGTGAAGGAAAAGGCATCCAGCAACGTGGAATGGCACGAGGAATGCGAGCTGCAAATACCGCAACAGGGAAACACCGCAGAAATAGTCCTCACAGCGCTGCATCGCAATTTCATCGGCGTCGACGAATTTCTGGGCGTCGTCAATATACCATTGTCTAGCCTCGAAGTCTACGAGAGGCCGAGAAATCGATGGTAAAATCGGCTTGAAATGCATTTCATCATTCAGTTCCCACTGAAAACACTTACGCGCATACGAATAACGGCACAAAACAAGCGAGCAAAGCTTCGCACGACAATCAGCAAAGGATAAAGAAATGGTTGATTCGTTAAAGTCATTCGTTGAATTGCTTTGTTAGTTGTAACTGTCAAATTAAGTTTAGAAAATAATGTACATACATTTTTAAAAAAGATGCTTTTTGTATTAAATTGAAGAAAGTTCTATTTGATTTTGAAAAGAAAAAGTATATTGTCAATTGTAAACAGTGTATGTATCAAGACTGATGATTCATATATCAATTTGCAATTGATAAATCAAGTTATTTAATTTCTATGATTGGTAAAATTATTGAAAATATTTAGATAATTATTAATCTGTTATACAATTTGATCAATTTAGTTCAATATTTTCTTTCGTAAATTCATTTTTTATTCAATAATGGTATCCTTTGGTTCAATATTAGCAATTGTTCATTTTGTACATTGTAAAAATGTTAAAAAAATTAAAGATTGTTTTTTAAAATTACATTGGCAAAAAGGAATTTAAGTAAAATTTGTATACAACTGTTTTTTGTAGTAATTCCCAATAATCAATTTTCATTTCGATACAATTAAGGTAGATAAAAAATAATAACGTCCAGCATGGTATTAATTTGATATTTTGTTTAAAGGTATCCGCTAAAAAGTAAACCTGGCAAGGAAAAGGCGAAAGAAAGAGGCGAACTTGAGGTGAAAATTGGATTCATCGTCAAGGCTGGCAGTCTGACGGATTTGACGAGAAAAGAACGCCACAAGACTTCCTTGGGACAATTGTCAACGGCGGCCCATTCTATAGGAGGCAGCTTGCTTAGTATAGGCAGTCTCGAGAAGAGGAAAAGTTTGAAGAAGCTTGCTAAGTCGATTGGCAGTCGAGTAAAAGGCAAGAGTAAAAGCAAGTTAAATGATGATGATCTCGACGAGAAAGATGAGCATTATTTCCGGCCTACTAATCAGGATCCCGACGAAGCAGATCCAGGTGTCATCAGCGAGGATGACGACGAATTTACGGTAACATTATAATTTCAGACCAATTTACACAACGAAGTCACAGTAAAATTACGTGGCGATGTAATTGCTCATAAAAAGAAAGTTATTGAAAATGTAAGTGTATTGTATAAATAAGTGTATTACAATGATATCGTTATGTGATATCGCTACGAAATCATTGTGTGATATTACTGCGATATCATTGTGCAATTTTAAGTTGTCTGGGAAATCAAATGATCTCGGTAGATGTTAATTGTGAAATATATACAATGCACTAAAATACTGCTATTAACATATTGCTATAAAAGCATCGTTCAACATTATATCATCGTGTCTAACGAAAACTGGCGTGTTTCAAAATTAGGCCATGTATTTTCCCATAAGCTTAAACGTGCCACTCTTTCTTAGACACGTCGATGTATTTATTTTATATTAACACAAACATTGTAATTATTATTATATTATTGTTATTATATCTCGTTTTAATTATTTTAATTAAAAAAAAGAGCGACATTACTTTTATATAAAAATTCTTTAATACTATAATATATTAATTTTGTACATTACAAAATGTTCTCAGAATATTGTTTGTATTTTAAGCGTATTCTGAAAATATTTTACAGCGTCTGTATTAATAAAGTAATCACAAATAATCGTTTTTATCAATAAAATTATTAAAAACTGTCTTTTAATGACATTTTATAATATGGAAGAAAAAATTTGTAAATATTATCAAAGCCATAGCTTAGAAACTGTTCTTTATAAAAATTGGCTGATGGATGATTTGTCATTGTTTGAAATATATAATTATGTAATGTAAATTGATGACAGTATATGAAATACAAATACTCTGTTTGAATTCCACTAATAAATTTTTGTTGTTTACAATAGTTCGACGTTTTATCTCACAAAAGTTCAGCGTCCTCTTTGAACGCACCAGTCATCTCGGCAACAAGCATCAGTCAGAACAATTTGCCATCCAGTAAATCATTTAGCAACAACGTCAGCAGTGAAAAAAGTCCGCTGCCGTCGGCTAACGTCGCGCCGAGTAAACCACCACGCTTTGCGATTAATTCGTCTAATTCATCACCTTTACTGAAAGCGGAAAATACGATGCAATCTGAGGACGAATGGGGTCGAAAACTTTATGGAAAACAAGGAAACAACAACGTTCTAAAAAGGTGAGTTGGTTAAAATTTCTTTAATTTCGCAATAATGATAAATTTTGTCTAAGTTATGGTAAGAAACACAATACTTACACCATACTTACACACAATACTTTCACCATAAATAAATAGAAGATTTTATCTTTTACAAAAAAAGAAAATACAAATGTTATATCAAAATCTATAGTCACTTGTATTTAAAATCATTTATTTTTCAGATGGGAAAATAAAGTAAATCAGAAGAGCGTTGTTGAAGACATAAAAAATGAGAGAGAAACGTCTCCAAGTCCACGATTATCACCAGTTTTGAAGTACAAAGATATTCCGGAACCGTTGAGTCCCGCACCTCGAGAAATTATAACAAAAACTCCAAATAAAGATGAAAAGTTGAAAGAAAAGTTTGCAAAAGAAGAAAAGGTTGCAGAGAGAAGTCTTAAAGAAGAAAAATATTTGAAATGGAGTCCACGGGAGGACAAGCACGGTAAAAAGGATAAGAAAAAAGAGAAAGATGGTAGAAGTAAGGACACGCCTCATGATGGATACATGAACTCAGAGAGAATCATCATTGGAGGAGAAGATGGGATAAAAAATAATAGTGACATGAAAGGACGGTTGCCACACGAAGTTGTTGCGCAATTTGATGGGAGATCACGTGAGGTTGGTTTTTAATTAATTGTTCGTTTTTGTAACAAATTATAATATGTCTTTTCCTATATGAAGTGGTGAAAAAAAGTATATAATTATTGATTTGCAGTAACTGTGTAGATTCTTTGATCTATAAAAAAATATTTTATTGACCGACTTTCATTTATAGGATTTGATCGAGTTAGTATGGCAGCTTCAGGGTGATGTAGCAGAAAAGAAAAAGCGCTTACACGATCTTGAAGATTACATTGACAGTTTACTCCTACGTGTTATGGAATGTTCACCTCGATTACTTCAAAATCCATACCAATTTCAACGTCGTCTTTCCTCGCCTGGACATCAATGATTCTGAAAAAAGTTAAAAATAGTGGTAAACTTCGTACGTTGGCTAAATTACTAAGGCATACGAAGAGAATCAGTTTTATGATCGAATGTTTTCATATACTTTATTGAAAACTAAAAGTAGCCACATATTAAACGCTCAGAAATATGTTGAATAATAGTTGAAAAAAAGTGTTCTCTTTATACATCAATTGTCAAATTCAACTGAACATTTAATGTGTGCTTTTTGAGGATAACAATTTTTTACAATTAACAATATCTAAATTCTATTTAAAAAATGTTACATTAAATTTTCATTGAGAATGTGCTCATTCCGTCTTTTTGTTGAAGCTAGTGGCTTATGCAATTCAATAGATAGCTTTCATACTTAAATTTTAACTGAATTCCGTTACTTTATGCGACTAATATTGGATGCAAGCGAATTCGTTTGTGAATCATGATTGTATTATTTGAAAAACTAAGCTAAATTGTTGTATCTTTGATGTTACATTTTTTAATTTGATATGTGATTGAACATTAATGTACAGTGGAACCTCCGTTCTTTAAGATAAGGTTTTTCAGAAGAAAGGTTCATTTAATTTATGTTGTTGATTAGTTTGAATAATCGAATTTCTTCACTTTTTTTCTGTTTTTACCGTCATTTTAATCAGTACCGACATCAGTACTCATATTTAATTATTTCAGTTCTTTGTTTTCAAATAATTTCTACAGTTTTATACTATACTTAATCAAACTCTGTAAATTAAAGTAACAACATTTTAGAGCATAATTTGGCAAATAATGAAAAAATTATGGTGGTGTATGATAGGAAATCTATGACCATGTCAGGTTTAAGGAAACAATACCATTAGGTTAAACGTTTTGTGGCACGTTATCTAATGTTTAAATTTATCTACCATAAAAAACCAAATTTTTTCTCTCCGTCAATAAATACAAAATTTTATTTCGAATACTGTCGATTTGCATTAACATATTGTGATATTAGTTTTAAATTGATTTGACTGTTTTAATTATGACAGTAATTGGGAAAAAATTCATCTTAAACAAGACTTGGCGAAAGTAACCACATACGTAAAGTGAATTTCAATAAATCGCGCCAGTAACAATTTTGTAACTAAGAACAAATAATAGGTTGTAAACTTAAAGCTGTCTTTTGCAGCCCTCAGAATATAGAACAATTCAAGTAATGTCAAAAGTTATGCTTATACATTTTCAATCAGATCTATAATTTTTCAATTCCTGGTATTTATATAATAATGGATACATATTTTTTTAAATTCCGATCATGTTCTGTATTATTAGATATTATTAGGAACTTCAATTTAAAAAATATTATAGGTCAGATTGTATAATTTTTCAAAAACCCATTGTAATCGTGCCAAGTTGTTTACATTTACTATATCGACGCTACTTTGTTGAAAACAAAGTTAATTTGAAAATTTGTTAACGTCCATGAATGTCTTTTTATCGACATGGAATTTTTACTTAAACATTTAACACTTAAACTTATACATATAAGCATTATAACTCAGTCCAACATTTTGATAACATTTTGTTGCTATTACACTTACATTTTTTTTTTTTTTTTACTTCATTACATTTTACTATGTTAATAATTATCTACTTTACAGTCTTCCTACAATGCCAAATTTGTTTACTATGCGTTATAGTGTATGCGACACAGATAATTTAAAATTTTTTAACTAAAAACTGAGTAAAGAAAGGAGATTGAAGTAAGGATATTAATAAATGTTAATTTGCGGCGTTAAGATGGCATATGAAATCTCCAGTAATGGGATTTTCCTAAAGTTAAATTTTTGACAATCAAGCAATCCGTTTTGAAATTTTTGGTCGCGAAATACAATATGCGTGTCAACTGCGTCGAAAATTAAAGTATAGCTGGATTCAATTTCAAACAATTGTGCCTTTAAATCATAGCGCTTTACTGCATTTTAGTAAACAAAAATGAAGGAATCATGAGAAGATAAATCAGTTCCACCTTCGCTTCGAAAGCATAGTCCGGTATAGAACAAATAATCCCTGATAACCAAGGTTGTGTAAACTTTACGCGAATGATATGTAAAAATATTATACAAATTTTACTTATTCTGCGATATTTACATAAATCTTATACAAACAACAAACTCTGTTACATTTTCAAAGTTGTTTAAATCCAAAAAATGATTTTTTAAATAACGCATTATTTTAGTCTATTTATACATTTTCACAAATGTGTTTTTGTAAATTACCAATGTTAACGATTTATGTAAATAATACAGCATTATGAGGAGCTACATAAATGATAAGTATAAATGATAAATGAAATAAATAATATGTAAAAATTTTGCATACTTCTTAGTTATCAGGAATTGTAATTTATTTTTATAATAAATATATATTATAATGATCAAGAAAATATTTCAAGTGAGAAAAAAATGCAATCTGTTTATTTGTTAAATAAATGAATAACAAATAATCGTTTATTTTGTAAACAAAAAGCTTTCTTGTAACGGCCATCATGAATTTTGATTTCGATGGTGGTACATGATATTTCACTTATCCTAATAATTAATAATGTATGTTATTGAATTTTGATTTCTTTGTTGGAATGAAACAATGTTTGATGAGGTATGAATTATTATATAAATTTATTCTCTATTATTATTACAATTAGCTTGTGAAATGAAGAAGATGGTTGTATACTATTTACAAAAATAATCATATACTTAGGAAATATATTGGCAAGTGGTTGGAGTATTCACGTGCCTTATTTCTTACTGTTAACTTTTATAAGCAATAAGTTTAATATGGGTTAAATTTATACGTATTTATGATAAACTGTATTATTTATTTATTAAATTGTATAATGATGTAATGTCGACGATAACGGAATACCGTTAAATTAAATTTATTGCAAAATATTTACAGAGAATAAATTACTACATTTTGTAATATTTTTTTCATATTATATCAAAATAAACTTATATATAAATTATTTTACTTTGTGTCAATGTAGTAAAATTGTAAAATTAATATTTAACAAGTTACGAAAAATGTTGATTCAAATATATTATTTTCATAACAAAAATACTTTTTCTGACATTATTATAAACCCTCAATTTTTTTTAAATGTAAACAATTATATGATCTAATTAAAATAAAAACAATCTTTTTTTCAATATACTAATTATTTATTAGATGTATGATATTTTTAAGTAAATTGAATTTCTCTTTTATAAATTGTAAATACAGGAAAATTAAAGCGAGTAAACAAATGTTTATTTTGGTATTGAAACAATATTGTTTCAAGTAAACATTCTAATATGTAAACAATTCCGCTGTGTTGCACCTCAAAATCAATAATTGTTTATTTTAATAGTATAGTTTATTTAAACCGCCATTTTTAATTAATAACAATTTTTTGTTATTATTGAATTGTGTTTAAAAACAAAATCTTAAAAATCGGTTGGTAACTTGATATATATATATACATATATATATATATTTGTAACTAAGGGTGAATTGAAAAAAAGCGCGAATGCAACTTTCCCTCATTTCGTTTGTATCCACGAGAGCGAGTGAATGTCCTCATTCCTAAACCGCCAAAAGTTTTCTTTAAAATACTGTGATATCAACCACTTTCGTTTAATTTTTCTTTAGTTGTATTTTACGGAAAAAGGAAAAGAATAAAATCATACAATTGTTTACAACAATCGGTAAGTCGTGTCAGTTTATTCTAAACAAAAACATTTCGGATTCTCGGAACTTGCATGTATTCATTATTAGAAACGTTGATGTTTATTTTGATTATTTTTATTAATGTTAAATTTGTTTTAATTTTCAACATATTCAATAATTTTATTCTTTTGAACATGTAAAAGATCATTGCTTGTCTATATCGCGGCAATGCCGCCAGATAGAAAAGGACGTTGCAGTGTCCGCCATTTAGTCAGTGGAGGTGGTATGCGTGCGTCCTTTTCTAATCTGGCAGTACGGCGGAGGGAAGCGTCAGTTGCGGACTACCTTTTGAATGTTCCACAGCGCGGTAACTCCGCAACAAGAAAAAACCGCCAATATTTTTCGATTCTTTTAAAATTACAGTGATTCGACAATACATCTCAAGTGAGTTTATTCGTCAGTGAAAGTTATCATAATAACCGCCACGTTTATATTTATACCAAATGGTGTTTTACGAGTTGTGGAAAAATTCAGAAAGCGAATTTCTGTATCATACACTTGGAATCGGCAATGCGGATTGGGATCATTTAAATACGGAAATTTGGGTGAGTAAAAGATTTGTTTGTTCTTTCTAATATTAACATTTGGCTTGAATTAATATTGAAAGAAATGATAATGAAAAATACCTGTTCTGAATTTCAATGATAGGGATTTGAATGGCTGAAATAAGGAATCAGTGTTTTTTATTGCAATTTCGAGAAAAGAGTGTTTTCTCTAAATCGATTACTTTTTTTTTACATTGTTGCAAATCTGTAAAGTACATAAACTTATAACGATTTTAATTTTATCTTACAGTTGTATGTCAAAAAAAAATCGTCTTTATTTATGTTATTATTATTACTTGTTAAAAAGAAAACAACGATTCACCACTTGAATTCGACGTTCCTCAATTTATTTATAATTATTAAAATATAAATCGGATTCATTTACATTAGCTGCGTTTGAAAGTAAGTGCTGCCGGAGCTTTCAATGCACTTCTTCGATGATTAACCCGGGTCAATAAATTCACCTAGCGAACTTCCCTGATGATGACTCGGCTCATCGGAAATCACCGGGTGCACATTCCTGTCAATGATCCGGGTCATCGAAAATTACCCTGATAATCCGATTGAATCTCATTAAACGATACAAAGATCGGATTTGTGAATATTCTATGAATCCGAACATTGTACCATTTGAATAAGATTGAATCGGATTTTTTTCATCCCTCCAGATTGCAAAGTGAAATTTTCTTATTTTTGGTGTGGTAGTCGATATTTTTTGTAAAGTCTTTATCCTAATTCAATGATTGTTTGTTAAATAATAGTGACATTCGAGTGACATTCGACAAACGTTAATTTTTTAATTGTATCAGTAAAACCAATACAACTATCACTTTGTCTTCATCAAAGTAAAATTAACATTTTTCCCAAGTAATTCATACCGCGCGCGCAACGCGTCTTCACATAATTTAAATCAACTTGAGCGTGACCGCCGATTGAATTCCGAAAATCCGTCGCAAGTTTATCGGTCGAGCAGAAAGCAAGAGCCTCTCGTTTGCGCCTTCGCCAGGCAGAGGGCGCCCGGCCGATGGCACCGTTCTCGCCATCTCGCGGCGGCCAGCGAAAGCACGCATGCGTGTTGCTGGTTGGGCCGGGGGGGCGAGGGGAGGGGCGACTCTGGCCGCAAGCGTCGAGGAGAATCAAGGAGGCGCAGGCAATCAGTCGCAAAGGGACCACGCACGGTAACGAGCAATCGAATCGTCGGTGAGTCGCGCGAGCCGCCAGCAACGAGCGTACAAAGGAAGCGAGCGCCGCGCACGTCGAGGAGGGTCGTCGGCGTCGGGGAAGTCGTCGCGACGAGCGGAGGAGGCGAGGCCCGGCCAGGCCACTCTGGTGATCGCGTCTGGTGCGCTCGTGCGTCGCAATAACGCGCCGGCTTGCGCTTTTTATGTGACATACACGCACGGCCAACAGCCTGCTGAGCAGCCGAGCCAGCCGACCAATCGCACAGGATAAAACGTCCCGCAGCGGCGTTTTATTCGCCGACCCACGGATTGCGTCGCTTGATTCTTTTCGCGCAACGGTGGAGCAAAACGGCCTCAAACTGTGGGGCTCTGGGGCTTTCTTCCTTCCTCCGCAAGGAATGTATTACCCTGTAAGTCCAACAATCATCATTTCTGCGATCTGCTTTTTTTTTTTTTAATATTATAGTTACTTTCATTCAACTTGTATTTATTTTCCAAAAACTTGTAATTGTCTTTTTTTTTGACTGGTGGGGGTTGTGATATGTTTGCGTTTTCGTCTCCCTTTGTTAAAGACCTATCGGGATTGTCGGAATTTCCTTGGCGCCAAACTCATTTCGCAGACCGATCGATAACGCGGTTTCGTTCATCTGCCGCGAGCGAGAAAGCCACTCGATTCGACATTTCACGTTTGCCTCGCCGAGGGACCGAGAAAATGGCCAAGCGCGGATTTCGGAGCACGCAGCGCGTCTCGTGCCTGGCGACCTAACCTTCAAATCTCGGAGCGGATCGGAGCGCTGCTCACGCACGGCCAAGGCATCCTCGCCCTTGGAGTCGCAAGAGAGCTGGAGATCGCGGCTCGGCTCGTGGGCTTTTCGGGGGTTTTTTGTTTGGATGCTGGGAGGTGCTGTCTCGTACGTCTCGCACGTATTGTGGCGACTTCGCGTACGCGGTTCAATGACATGACGCGGTATTTATAGGCTCGCTGTCGAGAGCTTTTCACTCGGCGGGTTAGTTGAGATTGGGTTGTTTGTTTTATTGACGATTCGGGGTGGTTTTTGAGGCGTAGTTTTTGTGGATTGTTTTAGATGTGTGGGAATAGATGGGGGTGGGAATTTTGTTTATGCTTTTGTGAGCTGATTTTGGGAGGAATGTCTTGTTTGGTCTTTATTTGCGAATTCTTTAGGTCAATTCGAGGATTTGAGAAGATGATGTTAATAATAATTATGAAGAAGTGTAATTGTTTAAAGTTAGATTATATTTATTTGAATAAGACAGGTTGATAAAAATATTGTTATGTTTTCTTTAATTTATTGAATTCATGAATTGTTTGAAGTAGTAAAATAATGTAAGTTCACTTCATATTTACATGATAACAATAAGTAATTTCAAATATATAATTGTATTTTATTTATGAATTTGTTAAATACTTACTAAATACTTGCTAAATACTTAATAAGTTGAATGAATTTAGGATAAGAATTTAACAAATATTAAAATAGTTACTAAATTGATTTAATTGTTGAAACCCTTTTATTTGTTATAAAAATACTTTTGATTTGCTTAACAGTTATTTACTTTTCATTTCGTATCAGAAATCGGCCACTCGTATAAACTGAGATAAAAATTAAATCAATTTTCATGCTAAATAAGTAATCAGTAACTGCACAGTAATAAAGTTAGTTAAGTGTAAATAAAATTCAGATAAACAATCGTGTTAACAGTTGATCTGTGGAAGCTCGACATTATAGATTTAGAAATGGTTACAAACTACTTTGCTAATACATAGTCATATAGTAGCATCAATAACGTATTTATCTGAGTTTAAATCAGATAATATTTTCTTAAATATCGAAGACTTAAAATATAAGTAAAAAAAAAAAAACATCAACAATTTGTATTTGTTTGATTTAAACAGAAAAATTCAGTATAATTTTGCGAATAAAATGTTTTTTATATGTTTACTTGTAAATAATTATTTTTGAATAATATTAATCATAATTTTTAGAGAAAAATAGAACACGCATTAAATCTGAAAGTGAAAAAATTCCAAATGTTTTGCACCAAACTGCAACATCTGATGCCTGTCTGGTCAGGTATAAGAATTTGGGAATGGACGGAACCATTGTGATTAAACGAATGAGGTCAAACAAAGAAAGTATTATCTGACAATAAACAGAATTTCACATTTTTGTTATTA
This sequence comes from Aradophagus sp. ZL-2020, assembly GCA_022817685.1. Taxonomy (NCBI): domain Eukaryota; kingdom Metazoa; phylum Arthropoda; class Insecta; order Hymenoptera; family Scelionidae; genus Aradophagus; species Aradophagus sp. ZL-2020. The sequence continues at coordinate 1,228 of JABFOV010001806.1, read as the reverse complement.
CTTTTTCTATATGGATGCCATGTGCTTTATTTATGATTGCCATATGTTGTTTCTGGAAAAAAGAAAAATTGTTTATCTTTAAGCAAATAGATAATACAGTTTTTTTTTTTCAAAGAAAATTTATTTCAATGGCACTAATTACATTTCTTATATAATATTGGCTATTTAAATGAATTTTAACTGACTCAATCTATAAGAGTAACAATATCATGTTGAAATAAATTTTATAATCTCGATAAAACGTGACAATGATGCAAACATAGGATCCAATTTTTCTATTCATTTATAGCTAAAGTTTCAGTCTTAAACTATTTGATTGTTTAGTGCACATTATTCCTTTCATGATTTATTTAAATCCGTCTTTTTGTTTTTATTGATTGAAGAGATAAGTCCTTTTTCATTGTATCTGTTTGTAAAAAACGTGACTACCTTAAACAAAATTGATGTTTATTTTACATTTATGAGATGTCATTTCTAATAATTCCATGTGCTTAACATTTCCAATGTATAACAGCAAATGAGGATTAAATCAAGTATCATTTGTTATAATTAAATTATCGTTCTCTTTGTTGAATAATTAAACAATAATAAGCTTGAATATTTTTACTTGTCAATAATGTACAAGAAATTTGAAATATTTATTTGCAAGAAATTAAAACTGGAACTTTATTTTATTCGCAATAAATTGTAATTAAAGTTCAAATTTATTTGAACAATGAAAAACATTATTCATCCATGAAAAACATTATTACCTTTTCATCAAAGATTTCATTTTTCACCTTTCAACACAGCTTTTATATAAGAATTTAAAAAAATTAAAGAAATGAAGTGAAATATATGATTACAAAATGATTTTGTGGTATATTATGTATAATTTTGCAATATTTGTTAAAATTAAAATATATAGTTGAAGTTATCAACGTTCATGAATAAACTAAAATTGAATATATATATATATATATATATATAATTAAATTATCTTTTTTTTTATAATAATAATAATAATAATTTTCACGATGGATATGTATATTTTATTTCTTTTATTATTACTCTATAACTTGTATGTATTCGTATTCCTGCCAGTTTTACTATTATAATTTATCTGTTTAAAGGGTAGACCCAGTTAATAAATAAACAAATAAATAAATCAACTATATTGTAATCAAAAATGAAAAAATGATTAAATCAAAATAGTATCATTCTCCGTGTAAAGAAAAGTACATAAGAT
>JABFOV010001805.1:0-22980 GCA_022817685.1 Aradophagus sp. ZL-2020 | reverse complement strand
AAATGAATTTCAGACCGAATTCACCGATTTAACTTTTCATTTATTTGAAAAAAAATAAAATTTAAAATTACAAAAAAATACAAAACTAAATCCGCCGGTGGTCTCTGGTCAATCGCAAACATACAGTTTAAAATGTAAAACAGTTTGTTTTCAAATTCACTTACTTCCAGGTATTCATCTTCCAAGCCATGAATAAATGCACCGCAAGAACCACTTCTTTCTTCAGAAACCTCTGAATTATCATCATCGTTCCGTTTTTGTTTTTTATCCAAAGCTTGTTCTATGTATCGTCGAGATACACTTTTCATTTTTCCAAGATAAGACATCGCTGCAGCTCTTACTCGTGGAGTTAAGTCTCCCATCAAACCACAGATTTTTGAAAATGCACTATCAATCATTCTTATGTCTTCACCTTCTGTACCTGGTACCATTCTAAAATAAATGCATTATTAAATATGTGACAAAAGCATTACTGCAAATTATTTCTATTTTATTTATTTATTTATTTTTTTTAATAAAACTATTTTAGTAATTTATTCATTATGCAAAATATATTTGTATCAAGCGATTTGTTTAGATGCGAGAAACGTTTGACATTGATAATTTGTAAGAGAATAAAAGATAATCAAATTACGTGTCTGGATATTCATTTCCCAGAAGCCAAATCAATTTCAGGACTGCTCTCCTAACAATTTCGTAATCATCTCGTATTGCTGCGCAAGCTTCAGAGAAGAAACTTGCAGGAAGTCTACAACCTCGCTCGGAATGAAGTTCTGCCATAGTTTCAAAGGCCTGGGCCCGAACTCGTGGATCTTGAGACTGGGTATAATGACCTACTAAAGTTAAAGTATCATCTGCCATGTTCCCAGATAAATAACGTCCGATTATTGATAAACATCGCGTTTGCACCCCATGCCATGTATCAGGTAACTGTTCACGTGCAACTTTTACTACCAGTGGCCTATAATTGCAATGTTTAAACAGTTGAATGAAAGAAAAAATAATAATCTATATTATATATTTGCAGAAAAATTTTAGTTATTGCTATTGATATTATAATTTAATATTTTAAAATATCATGATATGATCAATAATTACTTATTATAATGGCCCAGTTTGAGCAAAGTAGCCAATCCTCTACTCTTCACTCTGTGCGATTCTTCATTTTTCAAAAGATGTACAACTTCATGAATTATTCGTAATTTCTCATTGATATCTGGACTAACTTCACCCAACTCGGCCAACACTGAAAATATATTCACTCGGACAGTAGCTTCAGGTTCCACTTTGAATTTTTCAGTCAAAATTTTTACACACTCAGGAATATCTTCAACTGCCATTTGCGATATGGTATCATAAATTCGAACCAATAATTGCAGGGCGTCATTACCACTTTTAGATTGTTGTAAACATTGTATATATACAAGCGTTGATCCTGAATCTCCATTTTTGGATAAGGTTAGGCGTAATGTTCGTAAACGTTTGATTGGCGGCTCTGTGATTGTCTAAAAAATGAACAATGAAGTTAAGAAATTTTATTATAATGAAAATAAGTAAATATAATGACTTTTTTTGTAACAAATACTTACTTGGCTTTGATTGAATTCTGCCAAAACACGTTTTTTCATCAACGCAGCCATTTTTTATTTATCTATTATTTTACAACTTGATTGTCAACTTGGAAATAATGAACAGTAACAAAAAATACTGTTTACTGTATTCACTGTAAGAAATTAAGTAATTAATTATATAAACTGGTAGTTTTTTTTGCAATCATATTTATGTCAATAGCAATTGAAAAGTGTATAATTATGTGTATATATATAATTATATATTTCTCTAATACTATATTACTATAAACAATTAAAAAAACTACATGCTATAATTAACTGAAGTTTGTGTTGCATACAGGTTATGTTTACGTACAATGTGTACATAATTGAAGCGTCACATCATTTTACTCGTTATTGTAAGTTTATGTTTTACATTATAAACGATTTTATTTAATTGAAAAATCATATATGTACTCCTTTATATTCAACGGATCAGTGGAACCATAATGCATCAAATACTTCAACAATGTTGCACAGTTACAGTGTTGCAATAATAAGCAATAACAGATGCAATCATAAAGGTTCTTCTATATCCCTGCAGAGGGTGTCATGTATCAGATTATAATAAAATAAACTTGTAAGATATTAATGATCAAATTTATTATTAAATACAAACATGTTGGTTTAATTTTTCCAGGCACATATAGTTATGTAAATTATATTAATTAAATTGTAATTGTTATTGCAAACAAAAAAGTTTCTAGATACGGCAAAATACCGTTTGTCGGTAAGTTTGATCTTATAAAGCAAGTAAAGGTAAAGTAGAGGAAAAGAAAAAGAAGGTTACCAAAAAGGAGTAAATTTTCAATCGACGTTCATTCTTATTATTGTAAGGAAAACATCCAAAAACGAATAATCAACCAATATTACGCATAAGTCATATATATTTGCGACATACATACAATTATTTATTATAATTGACTTGTAAAAATTACTATAAACAATAACAAGTTTTCTTTACATTGTGTAGAACAAAAATTAGTCATGTCAGATGAAAAATTGGAAGCGAGGTAAGTTTAAAATCTGTCATCTTTATAAATTCAAATTGCTTCAATATATAATCTTAAAATCATTGTTATTTTAAAATTTTTGTACATATTTATTTTTAGGTTATAATAAGTTTAGAGATCAGTTAATGTAATCTTCATTTTTTCAACAGAATAGCAAAATCCATGGATAGTGTTACTAATCATTCATCAAGTGAACAAGCTTTAGTAAAATCAGATGACAATTCAAAACAATCTTCAAAGGAAGAAATACTTGAGAAAGTCAATGGACAGTCTAGTCTTGAAGTTGGAAATTGTTATTGGTAAGGAAACCATTATTTTTATGACAAAGTAAATAAGAGTTATAAAAGATGAGATTGAATAACATTATGTATCAGTACAGGCGTTTGCTTGAGCATCATTAATGGACTCTTGAACTATAGCTATTTTTTATAAATATATGTATATTATAAACATGGTAATATATATATTAAAGAATGATAATATTACAAAATATTTTAAAAACATTTTATATTCTTCTGACAAGATTTCCATTGAATGTAACATATTTTAATACAATATTTTTATTACTACTATATTAATATTTATTTACAGTGGCAAAGAAAGGAATTTAAATATTGCAGAATTACTTTGTGCAAAATGTAATCGTTGGTTTCATGAATCTTGTATTGGTTATCAATTAGGAAAATTGGTGCCATTCATGATGAATTATATATTCATGTGTAAAAACTGTTCACCAACAGGCTTAGAAAGTTTCAAGAAAAATCAAGCTCGTATGTATTAGCTTTAAAGTTATAATTTTTTACAACCAGATTATCCTGTGTATAATACCTACAATACCTATAATATTTACAAGTATAATAATATATTTTTTTATATAAATCAATTCATGTTCCTTACATAAATGTTCATTGTTTTTTTTTTTTTGCTATGCAAAATGATTTTTGATAAAAATAATAATAATTAATTTCTATTATTTGTTTTCAGAATTCACTCAACTATGTGTCACAGCAATTGCAAATTTACTGCAAATTTGTCAAAGAGACAATGATCATAGGACTCATTTTCATAAAGATAAAGATATTATACCATTCATTGAATTCCACTGGGAAAGCATGACAACTGTGTCTAGGCGTTCTACTCAGTCATGGCATGGAACAGTATGTTTACTTTTTTTTTTCCATGAATTTCTAAAATTATTACTTTATTGTTATTGTTATTGTTATTGTTTGTTATTGGTATTGTTATTTGTGCTTTAAATATCTTTATGTTTTTAAATTTCATAATTTGGCTGAAATTTTTAATTCTCATCTCATAATATATTGAATATAATCTAATATAAAGATTGAGAAACATTGTAAATGCAAATAATTAAATATTGACAAATATTACAGATGTTCATTGTTGAAAAATGTTTACAGCTTTTTATTTGAAGTCAACTTTCTATGGCTTTAATTTATTTACAGATTCACAAGACCTTAATAAAGGACGTGGGAACTCTATTCACAATGGATGAAAATAACTTGGACGGACAACTATTTGGTCTTTTGACTCCAGATTTGGTTTTAATAAAACCAAATTATGAAGCAATGATCAAAGGGGGCCATTTCAAAATTACAGAAATGGGCCTACAACATGTTGGTACGTTCCTAATTATTTGTTCTTGACGATGCAAATTTTAAAATTATTTAAAATTATTTTATTTGTATAATATTATAATGCTATACATTCTTTCAGTTCCACTTGGTGGTGGAATACGCGGTCGAAACGCAAAAAGAAAATTACCTGGGGAAGGAACTGGTGCTGGATCAGGGAAAAAAGGTCGTGGATCTGATATGTCTACACCCAAATTACCAGCACATGGATACCCTTTGGAACATCCATTTAATAAAGATGGCTACAGATATATTTTGGCTGAACCAGATCCACATGCTCCCTTTCGTCAGGTAAATAATGGCTTGTAATTGTCAAGTTTAAAGTCACTATAAGAATGACCAAAAATAAAAATAAATATTTATTATAGGAATTTGACGAAAGCAGTGATTGGGCGGGTAAACCTATACCAGGATGGCTTTATAGAGCTTTGAGTCCGAGTACAGTGCTTTTGGCTTTACATGATCGCGCTCCTCAACTCAAAGTTGCGGAAGATAGATTATCAGTTACAGGGGAGAAAGGATATTGTATGGTTAGAGCGACGCACTGTAAGTTAAAATTGAGTGACTCACTGTAATATCCTAAAACGTATTAAGTGCATATTTTTACGGGAGGTATTTTTTCGTTAGGTGTTAGTAGAGGTGTGTGGTTTTGGGAAGCAACTATCGAAGATATGCCTGAAGGGTCAGCCACAAGACTTGGATGGGGACAAGAATATGCAAATCTCCAAGCGCCTCTCGGTTATGATAAATTTGGATATTCTTGGCGATCAAGGTAATAGTTGTTTTAAAATAGACAATTCAAAACAATTTCAAATTCCTTACTACAATTTTACTAAAGTAATTTTACCCTTTTCTAAACCAATATTTTTAGAAAAGGAACCCGATTTCACGAAAGTAGAGGAAAACATTACAGTGATGGTTATGGCGAAGGCGATACTTTGGGTTTTTTGATTATTTTGCCAGATAATAAAGAAGCCATACACCTGCCCAATACATACAAAGATAGGGTAAATTTTATCTGTTTCTACTTTTTGTAATATTTCTCAATATATTAGATAAAAAGACTGCTAATGAAATGATTTATATTTTAGCCTCTGGTAAAATTCAAAAGTCACTTATATTATGAAGAAAAAGATCAAGTCCCTGAAGCATTGAAAGCTTTGAAACCTTGCAAAGGTAGTAAAATTATATTTTTCAAAAATGGCGTAAGCCAAGGTGAAGCGTTTTTAGATATTTATGGTGGTGCTTATTATCCAACGATCTCCATCCATAAAAGTGCAACTGTGTCTGTAAACTTTGGACCTAATTTCAAATACCCACCTAGAGATGTTGTATTCAGAGGCGTATGTATTATTGTAGTTTATTAAATCTATCATCATTTTTGTTATATATGTTTCTCTTAAATTATAAGTAATGGTAAACAACATTCAATAAATATAATTGCCTTTATTTCAGATGTATGACAAAGCAGAAGAATCAATAGCTGAACAATCAATGGCAGATTTACTTTATCTTACAGAAAAAGAGGGAAAGCTGAGATTAGATACTTTCACCATTTGATATTAGTAGTATTTTTCATTTTGAATTATTAGTATAATTTCACTAAATAAAAGTTCATTTTTCAATTGATAATCTCATATTTACATTATTATCTGAGACAATATCAAGGAAGTACATTATAAGAATTAAAATAAATTAATGTCAAATAACATTATTTATTTTCTAGCTGCTTTATTCATAGTGGTAATCACTTGGAGAATACGTCACAGAGGTGTTCTTAACTAAAAAATTTTCATCGTATAAGTTCCTTGCCTCCTTTTCTCGTTCGTTCTCACCTAGTTGATCCTTTACAACCTTCTGTTTTTGAATTTTTATTTTATTTTATTTGAATTTTTATCCAAGCAATATTTAAAATCTTTCCAAAATAAAAACTATAAATTATATAAATATAGAAGTAGATCTAATATCTTTATTTTCTACGATTACTTTTGAGAACTATATTTTTCATTTCAAAATAAATTGTCAAAACAAACGTAACAGAATTTATTTTGCTTATGTACGTCTGTATGAACTAGTTCGATTGCAGCCTTAAAGGCGTTGATATTCGTTTTAACTTTTTTACAAAGTACTGTTTTTTATATGTTTAATTATCGTTTTACAAAGTTAATATCTTTTAAAAATATTTAATAGCGATTGAATCATTAATAATAATATTACTTTGAACGTAATTTATTTGTTACATTTTAAAAGGTAAAAAGGATCAACAGATACAATCCAATAAAAACTAATAATTTCTAGTAGTAACAATATGAAAGTATTTTTATAATAATACAAATATCTTCATTTCATGTGTATTATTTTCAGTACTCTAGACAAAACTGACAAGATTATTTTGTGAACCTATAACGTTGACGTTGCATTACTCCACTAAACTAAAACAAACAAAGAAAAGCAAGAAGATGAAATTCTCTTGTTTAATTGGACGATGCACAAAATCTTATACAACTAAACGATCCTTGTTAACACACATGCGCTCACATTCTGGTGATAAACCTTTTTTCTGTGAAATTTGCGGCAAACCATTTTCAGTCATAAGTAACATGAAAAGACACATGTCCATTCATTCTTGTTACAAACCGTTTATGTGTCAAGTCTGTGGAAAAACATTTACCAGTAATTATGGTTTGAAATATCACATTCGAATTCACTCGGATGCCATACCCTGGGATTGTGAATACTATGATAAATCATTTCAGAATGAAACTATTCTGTCCAGCCATATTAAATCCGACCATGAAGAGTCAATGAATTGTCAAGAATCTAACAAAAAGAATGAGAAAAGTTCGTGCCAGCGTGAAGATCAATTTCTGTGTGATAGATGCGGAAAAATCTGGATTAACAAAAAAAACTTTGATTCGCACCTGTATTATCACAGATATAAGAAGTTGTATGAATGTGATAAGTGTCAGAAATCATTTTGTACACAAAGTAAGTTAAGAGAACACTCGATCTCACACTCAGAATTTAAACCTCATTTATGCCATGTTTGTGGCAACACTTATAAACGAAAAAAAATATTACAATTTCACCTGAATACACATGAAGTGGATCTCATTTGTAAATATTGTGAAAAATCATTCTTAAATAAAATTGCATTAAAAAGACATCAGCTGGTACATACTAATGTGGATTCTTTCAAATGTGAATACTGCGATCAAGCATTTTTAAAAAGAAGAGTGTTAATTTTCCACACATTCCTACACACTGGCGAAAAGAAATTTAAATGCGCAGTTTGCTATGAAGGTTTTATTCGGAAAAAAGACATTGTTCGCCATATGTTCAAGCACACTGGTTTTAAGCGTTATAATTGTAATTCTTGTAAAAAAATGTTTGTGTCAAAATATGACTTGAATTATCACATGCACGTTCATTCTGAAGAGAAGCCATTCGTTTGCAAACAGTGCGGAGAAAGATTTGCTCGGAAATCCTATTTAAAGAGACACAAATTTGTCCATCTAAAGAAATAGGTTTTGTCGCGCAATGAGATTATCCACAAAAGTGGATTCAAAAGTTACAAGATGGAAAGAAAATTTTGGAAGGAAACAGTTTTGAAGAAAGTTGATCAGATTTATAATCCGATGAGTTTTTCAAATGTCAGTTGTGTGAAAAATCACTTTCAGTGAGGATCGATTTGTTTTCGCATAATCAAATTCGTGTGTCTGAGAAGATAATGTGAGATGTGTGAAGAGATTACATTGGGGAACTTGTGTTGCCAGATATTTTGGTAAGAATTTTTTTAAAAAATTTTTTATGAATAAAAATGTTTGTGAACAGGAATATGTGATAATTAAAATAGGAATGAAAGTATTATAGTTTATAAAACTACAGTTGTGATGTCACTGTAACATGATTCAAAAGGAACTGTAAATAATTATCAAAAGGTTTTCTAAAGTCTTACATTGTTTTTCAGATTTTATATAAATGTTAGAATTATAATATAAGAATTGTTTGGAATTTCCCAATAGATTTTTGGCTTTATTTTATAATAATAATTTTATATTAATCAAAGATGCGTCAATATAAATTACATTTTCTATTATTATTATTATTATTATTATTATTATTATTATTATTATTATTATTATGAATATTAAGTTAATATATCTTTGTATTGTAAGATATATTAATCATTTTAGCAGTTGTATTTATATTCAAATCAAACAGTATACTTGGATAATGCAACGTTGGTTTCCAGTCGATAATCATTCCTCGGAGTTACACCAGATGTCGCTCACGCAACGACAATACAATTAGAACAACACGCTGACTTTTCTATGCTCGTTTCTTGTTTGTGACCCATTTACTTTGCCCAGGGTAAGTTAAGGACAGTAAAAAATGTGTTTTTTTATACTTTTCGAGGTATTTTTTGCTGTAGTTACACGTGAAAGTTCAGTCAAACATCCCAATTATCGCGATCACAAAAACCAACGTTTCACCTTAATACATCAATTTTAATAAAACGTTCGACTACATACAAGTGGCCATCGTTAAGCAACTTACAGCTGACTGTGATTACATAAATCTAACCGAATATTGTGTTCCCAATTAGGTTTGACAATTTCGACGGTTGTTTTGAATTTCTGGTTAGCAAATACGTGCTACACTGTGCTCGATACAAACGGATGTGGGTGTACTAATTTTTGAAAATATTGACACTTGAACACTTTTCAATGGCGGTTTCCCTTGCAGAAATGTTAAATGCTTACTCTTTTATGATTGTCATTCTTTTTATACATAATATAATATATATATATCATTGCCCATAGATTTGTTATTTTAATTCTTATTTAAATTCAAAGATATTTACTATTTAATAATATTTTTTAAAATAAATATGCCACTGATGTCAATATGTTCACATATTTTCAATGTTCAAGTATTCATGTCAAAAATATTGTAATGCCTGTGTAGAATAATACAGAAATTCATTGACTTAATTTATATTAGTCTATTTTTCAATTACATTTTACAATTTTAAAAAAGCAAAGAAGAGATACAGCAGTAGCACAGTATTGTTATCACAATCAATAAAATTTTTATCTGCTTGCATTTATAAAAATGTCTTAAAGTGTTATGGATCTTCATGATATATTTCCACTTTGATAAAGATTCAAAAACAATTTTATATGGTCCATATATAATTCTTAAAAGTTTAAAGGGAGAACACCTTATTTGTTGCAAATGTTCAGTTAAAAAAATCAAAATAAACATTGCCTCATTAAACTTTACATTTCAGGGATACATCGGGTCGACAAAATGATGCGCCACACTCACAATCTCTTTCCCCTGATTTCTGCGTCTGCTGCGCAGCAGCAGCAGCGAGGAATGGCTACACTCAAATCCATTTCAATTAGATTGAAATCGGTAAAGAATATCCAAAAAATCACTCAGTCCATGAAAATGGTGTCAGCAGCCAAATACAACCGAGCGGAACGTGACCTGAAACAGTGCCGTCCCTTGGGACAAGGCTCCAAAGTCTTCTACGAGCAAGCGGAAATCGCCGCACCGGAAGACGAGCCGAACAAGCTGGTCATCGCCGTGACTAGCGACCGTGGTCTTTGCGGCGCTGTTCACACCGGCGTTTCAAGGAACATCCGCGACGCTTTATTAGCGAATCCCACTGAAAGGGAAAACACAAAGATCATCTGCATTGGTGAAAAATCAAGAGCCATTCTCCAACGAATGTTCGCCAAGAATATTCTGTTTGTGGCTTCCGAAGTTGGAAGGAAGCCGCCTACGTTTTTAGATGCTGCCAAAGTAGCTAATGAAATCCTAAACAGCGGGTAATTGAAACTGAAGTTCCTTTTGAACTTTCAAGTATTACATCTTAAATTTTTAACTTGAATTCGGGAACAAAATTACAGCCATCAAGTTTTACTTTTAAACAAGCTGAAGAAAAAAATTATACTTTTTCTCATAAAAAACAAAAAAAAATCGATTTAAAACACTATATATAGGAATTGAACATCGGATCCTATACAAGAAGATAGAAACCCATACCATCTAGGAACCTATCTGCATTTCCATATAAGTGATAATTTAATCAAATTAAACGTATGTAAAAACCTAGATAAATTCTTAGATGGTCTTTTATGGATTTTTATGATCCTGTATGAATTTTTTATCTAGATTGATTTGGCATTTTTAGATATAATTAAGAACAAAGAAATGAGAAACTAGAACGTCTTTAAATTTTTTGATAATTGGATTGAAATAGTACCAATTAAGATTTTCAAATGTAATTTCCAATAATATAAAATCGTCACTTTCTTCAACCCACTTTGAATATATGTAAATAAAAAAGTGTCTTTCAGTTGACAAAAAAAAAAAAAAAAAAAAAAAAAACTAATCGCGGCATCTTCCTACATTTCAGATACTCATTCGGATCTGGAAGAATAGTTTACAACAAGTTCAAGTCAGTCGTGTCCTACGCCGTTGACCAACTGCCGCTCTTCGACAAAAAAGCCGTGGCAACGGCGCCGAAACTTTCGGTATACGATTCCTTAGACGAAGAAGTTATTCAGAGTTACTTAGAATTTTCCTTGGCCTCATTGTTGTTCTACTCCATGAAAGAGGGCGCTTGCAGCGAGCAGTCCAGCAGAATGACTGCGATGGATAACGCAAGTAAAAACGCGGGTGAGATGATCGACAAGCTGACACTCACTTTCAATCGAACACGACAGGCTGTTATTACCCGCGAGCTCATCGAGATCATCTCCGGCGCTGCCGCTTTGGATTAAAACCAGATTGCCGTAGTTTGCAACCGGTGGGTCGTCGCGGTCAATGTTTTGCACTACGACTGCTCGCTTAAATTATTTCACAGTCAAAACCAGGATCGAAATGAATTTGACTTTGATTATTTTTAACCCAAAGTTAAGTAATTGTACAATTGGATCATGTTTAATAAACACCGTTATCATCTCTTCAGTTGTTGACATTTAGTCTAATCAAGAAGTTCCTTGGTGCCATTCATATTCTGTTTGGTGTTGCATAGTAAGAAATTCAATTAACTATATGCACTAAGCAATAATATTTTTAATTTTTTATATTCGAAAAATTGATTAAAAATGTTATATCAGATTGCAACGCGTTCAATGTATTGTATTTTTTCTTTATGCTTATTAAAAATGTTTATTACATATTTTTTTTAAATACAAAGTGATGAATCATTTATTATTTTTATGTTGTAAAAAAATTGTTCTTATTATTTTTACAAATAAATAACTTTTTAAATATCTTGTCAATTCCTCCGTAAGTTAAGAACTTACAAATTTTATCTGTGGGAGCTATTTTTGGAGCGCTGCAATCGATACTGATGTTATTACCGTTATAATAACATTTAAAGTTCATCAAACTTGTTGTTTTTTTTTTTTTTTTCATTCACGTAATTTCTAATTTTCATTTATACATTAATTTGTTTTTCAAAAAACAAGGATTTGTGTTGCAGGCATTTTTTTTGCAAATTCATGTTTTTCTGTAAAGGTCTATGAACGTTAACAAAAACAGCTATAAATTACCAAAACTTAAATTACATATTTTTGATAATTAATATTTAAATTTATATATTTTTTATTTTCTTAATTTTATCTCGTTTTTACAACTTATATATATTATATATATTTTTATTACACATATATACAACAATTATATACAATTATATTATTCCATAAAATCCCACATTAATCATTAACCTGAATTTAGTCCTTGAACAATGTTTTTCAACAAAGCAAAAGAAAAACAAACGCTGTTCAACTGTTACTTCATATTTCAAAGAAAATGAAAATAGAGTCTAAGAAAGGTAGTGTTAGTACAAACATACTTGAGGTAGTCACAACAATCAAGAAAACTTTGTCATTGCTACGTTTATACTCAACAAATTGCAGTTGCCGAATTTGAATTAACAAAAATGTGGAATGACTTTAAAAACGAGCAGTGTGTGACTTCTGCAAATTTGAGGTATGTTATAAAATAGCGTTGATGAAATTATTTTAAATTTTTTGTATTTTATTTTATTTTAAAATCAATGTTGGTTATTTACTTATCTATTTTTTTCCTCAGAGATAATCGATAAAAAAGTACATGATTGTTATTTGTTTTTTCCCTTTAAATGATTCATTCGGTCTATTACATTTTTCCCAAAATTTGTAATTTTTCTTTTATATTTTTCCAAAATTTGAAAAAATGCATTAATAATTTTTAATTTTACATATATAAAATATATATATAACAGAAATAAATAAATTAATGTGAATCTACATTAATACACTGAAAATATAAACATGTGAAACAAAGAAAATTGAGGAAACTATAGAATTTCATGTTTTTATTTTCAATGTCTTTCTCCTTGAAAACTTGATTGATCAATCAGCCTTTTAAAACAACAACAACAACAACAGCACCAGCGTATTCTCCTTCAAATGCTCAAATCTTCCAATCAAAACAATACATCTTTAGATAACTAATAGATCATTAAATATCAAATATTATATAAACTATATTTAGTAAAAGTAACACGTCATATCTAAATTTTTCATTTCCTCTTAGTCAGAATGAAAATAAAATATTGCACACAGTAAAGTCAGCAATTATTCATTCAAACCGTGTTTAATGTTTCAACTGTTTGCGACATACCTGTGTTTGAACTGCGCTGCTTAGTTTTGAAAGTTATACGCCTTAGTTAACACGTAAGTAGCGTAAATAAAAAGATTCAGAGGACTCAAATTTCATAATCAGTGTATATTATTTATATATTTATATACATATAAAGAAAAAAGACAAAATATAAATCTATATTTAAATTAGGAAATGTAAGGTAAGTGTACCAGTCACCGGCAGTGTCCCAGTTACCGTTGCAATAATGTTAAAAAATAATAAAGTAGCAAATACATTTATTTTTATTAAATAAAATTTAAAAATTGTAACTTTAAGATCAAATTCAACATAGTTTCACAATAAACTTTGATGTATTTTAATATTTCAAGCAATAACGATCACTGGTACTAGCCTGCCGATAACTGGTATATACTTTAATACGTTTATTATTATTATTAGTTATATACAATATGTCATTTGTAATTAAAAGCAATATAGTCATGTTAAATAGTTATTCATGGAGAGAGTATTTTAAATCAAAACAGAAAAAGAAAAAAATTTTGATTTAAATAAATAAATTTTAGACAGAAAATTGACATTGCACCATAATGTTAAAAATAATTATATCCATGACAAAAAGGCAAGAATGAACACAGAAGTCAATTTCATCAAAACAGTATCAACTGTAGCATTTAAAATTAAAAAAAGCATTGATTCTTTTTAAACTATCTACACTAAATTTTTCAGTTAACTTCGACGCCGCTTATTTTAAATTTATATGACATTCCTTCGTTCAAAATCAATTTTTATGATAATTACCTCGTTAAAAAAAATACTTTTACACAATCTTATGAAAAATGGTGAAATATATTATTTTTACTGAATGAATTAATAAATTATTAATCAATTAACAATAAACAACTTATGTTTAATTAATTATATTATTTTTCTACAAAAGCATGATATAATAATAAGTTCAACACCTACATTAGCAGTTTGAATGATGATTCACTTGCATATCCAAGTCTGCACTTTTTAAGGCAAATTAAATCAGCATATTCTTTTGACATAAAGCTGATAAATTCTATGACATAAATTTATAAATTATAAAAATATTAAACTTTTAACATTGCGAAACAAAAAAATCAAGTTTTAAAACAAGGAAAATAAATTATAATTTAATAATCATAAATAGATCACACATTGTCACTCGTTGTCATTCCTTTTCCTCACTAGTTAAATAATATACTATTACCGCATGTGTAAGGATAATGAATTTTTGAAATTATATGTAAATATATTAAAAAATATAAATTAGTAATTATTCAGTAAAAAAAAAAAAAAAAAAAAAATAGAAATTGTATTACAAAATTGTACAACGAAGTAAAATAATTTCATGAAGCAAATTAAAAAATTACCCGCGATAACGTTGGCGTTCATTGGCCAATCTAAAATTTGGAGCTCAACAACAACACGTGCTTATTTTAACCTTGAAATACTAAAATCACGTTTTCCGTTTTTCACATTTTCTGTTTTTTTTTTTTGTTTCAAGATTGCCCTTTTCGTTAAGAGTTGATACCTCTTATGCAATTAGGTAGTAGGTATTTTTAATTAACTTTTTTTTCAATAAAAGCGGTACATCTGAGTTTCTACAGCCGCTTTTTCATTAACATTTTAAATATGTTGTTTACAGTTTGCTGAACCAGAAATATAATTTCTTCGAAATGCCAGCCAAATTTCAATTAAACGATTACACGATTCCGCAATCATTAAAAAATGTATTGAACAACCAATTAAAGGAGTATCCCTCCATGACCAAAGAGGAATCTAGTTATTTAAAGTTACTCAACAAGGTATCCAAAATGAAAGCAATCCCGGAAAAAGGGCATTTAGAGATTTTGAAATTGTTGCTTTATGTTGAGCAATATTACCATGACCAGGAAGTAAACAAGCATTCCATGTCAGATAAGAGTATTAGACAGGATCTTACAAACGATAAATATTTTTACGTTCAAGTTCCGGATTTAGATGAAGATGATCCATTTGTAACTGTAGGAGATTTCGTTAAGTTCGATGATACTTGCCTTAAAATTGTGGAAATAAAAAATGATACTATAAAAGCTGAAGCTAAAAAGTAATTATTGTTTGTCATAATCACATTAATTATTGTAATTTTTAAAGCACATTTTGTTTCAAAAAAATTTAAGATAGAAATCCCTAACAGAGGATTTCTACAGAGAAAAAATAGTGAATCTTTTATCAAGAGTGTTAAAAATGAAATTGTATAAAGTGATATATTGTCTATTAATGTTGAAAATTGTTTCAGAAAAGACATTCCAATGTTAACATGGAAGAAAAAGAAACTTTTTAACATTGGATTTAAATTGCTTCATTACCCAATAAGATGTCATCATTATGCTGTGGAGCATATGAATTATTGTGCCAATCGCTCCATTATTCTACACCCGAAAAATAAAAAATTTACGCTAAACAAGTAAGTATTTTCATATTTTATAAATTGAAATTTTCATATAAAATTGAAATTTCAGTTGACGACTACACAGTCGAACGTTAGAAAACGGAAAATGAAAATATCTTGAAAAAAGATTTTATATACAGTAAATTTTATTTCTTTAAAGGAATCAAGAAAGAATGTGGTATAATATCAAAGTCAAAAAAAATCTTGAACAGAAGCAAGCAGTTGATAATATTATTAACAAGACTGCAAAACCAGCGCCATATATTTTGTTTGGCCCACCAGGTACTGGGAAAACTGGCACAATTGTAGAAGCGATTACCCAGGTGTTAAATTTTTTTATTTTTGAAATTCATTTACTTTGTAATTCATTCATACATTGTAAAATTTTAATTTAACATATCCATATAATTATATTAGTATACATACTTTTAATTTAGTTACATGTTATTTAAAAACCATTATTATCAATTATTATTAATCTTGTTTTTATTGATATTTTACTATCTATTGGCAAAGATACATCATAGAGATCCTTCTGAAAGAGTATTAGTATGTACTCCATCTAATGCGGCAGCTGATGAAATCACAAGGAGATTATTAAATTATATTAAAGGCGAAAGTATCATGCGCTTATATAGCACATCAAGAGATGTGTAAGATTATTACTGCAACTATATTCTAATCTAAGAAATATTCATATTTTTTATTCAAAAAATTTTATAAATACTTGATCTTTTTTTTCAGCAATTTGATAGATAGCAAAATAATGCCTTGTGCAAATTTCGTCCAAGATAAAGGATTATGCATGCCATGGGATATTTTAAAAACAAAAAGAATTATTATTTCCACGTTAACTACCAGCATAAGGTAAAATTGCGAGTACGACTTTTTCAATTTTTTTCTTGTTTTCCATTTTTTTTAATTGATTTCAAAGTTCAACAATTATTATTATTATTATTATTATTATTATTATTATTATTATTATTATTATTATTATTATTATCATTGTAGATTGTTAAATATGGATTGTTATGAGTCCTACTTTTCTTACATTTTCATTGATGAAGCTGGTCAGGCTACAGAACCAGAAACCTTGATACCCTTTACCTTGCTTGGTCACCATTTTGGATCATCAATTTATACACAGTACGTGTTAACGGGGGATCCATTACAACTTGGTCCTGTGATTAAAGCAAAGTTTATTGAACATTTGCTTGGTAGGTCCTTGCTTTTATTTTTGTCAAAATCTTATTATTAAAACTTACACTCTATGGTTCAAAATATAAGATCAATGAATGTAATAACTAATTACTAGTTATATTAAATTCATTGATATTATTCGTATGCATTGCTTTGCAAAATCATGAATATTTTTAAAGTTATAATAATGTTTTATTATTATTTTAATAATATTAAAAAGATAACCAATATTATTTTAGGTGTTTCAATGCTTGAAAGACTCATGAATCTTAAACTGTATCAAAAGAATAAGTTCAATAAATATAATACAAGCTACATAACAAAACTTGTGAAGAATTACAGAAGTCATGATGCGATTTTAAGAATCCCAAATGAATTATTTTATGAAAACGAATTGGTAGCTTGTGGAGGAAAAGAAATAGAGGTTGCAGAAAACTGGGAGCATTTGTTAAACAAAAAATTTCCTGTGGTTTTTCATGCGATTTGTGGTACAGAGCGCAAGGTGGAAGGAAACTTGAGGTAAAAAAAAGATTGATATAAATATTTATTATTGCTGCAAATAGTTCAACTTATTTTTAATACTTACAGTGTATATAATGAAAGCGAAATAAACGCGGTGGAGCATTATTTGAAAAAGTTATCATCTGGACCAAAACCGTTTGATTATAAAAATATTGGTGTTGTTACACCCTTCAAACTCCAAGAGAAATTCATTAGAAGTCGGCTGAAAAATGGAAAAGCTGCTGATGTTGAAGTCGGTACTGTACAAATTTTTCAGGGTCAAGAAAAAGATGTCATCATTTTGTCTACTGTACGTTCACGTTTACTGCAGCACGATGGCAAAACGCATATTGGATTTTTGTCAAATGACAGAGTAAGAAATATCAAATTAAATTTTCTCTTTATTTTTATTAATGGTTTAGCATAATGCAATTTATTCTTAATTTTGTTTAATTATTGATTTTTTAATAAATTTAAATATCAACAAATACACTAAATTAAATAAAAGTCAAATTTACATTACAGAGATTCAATGTTTCTTTGACTCGGGCAAAATGTTTACTTATCGTTGTGGGAAATCCCAACGTACTGAAGTATGATGCCACTTGGAAAACATTCCTCACTTACTGCGTCAACAATAACGCTTGTTTTGGAGACAAATTTTCGTTACATTTATCGGAGCTTGACCGCAAAAAATTAATTCGACCTGCTATAATGACTCCAAATAAAAAACTCATATGCTCTTCAGGAAAGATTTCTAATAAAAAAGTTAATGAAAATAACGATAAAAATATCCAGCTAAAACCTACGAAAGTTACTTCAATTGTACTTGATGCAGAGTGGAGACCATTGAGTAAGCAAGTGAATGTAAATGTTACCAAAAGTGTCAACAAGAAAATTAGTGAGGAAATCAACGAGGATCAAAGTAAGAAGAAAAAAGATTCTCCAAACTCGAAATCACACGGTGCGTCTGTGTTTCCTAGTTTAATTTCATTTCTAAAATCTTTGATAGGTTTATGAAGTAAATATAATTATTTACTTAATTTTATTTTATTATTATTATTATTATTATTATTATTATTATTATTATTATTATTATTATTATTATTTTTTTTTTTTAGGAAAATGTACAAATACTGCGGTCAATGTAAGCGTGATTAGTAGGAGTGAAGAAATGGAATCTCTTATTAATAAGTTCAAAAACTTTTTGCTAGATAAATCTGTCTGTCGATAGCTTTGTTTGATTTCATGCGGACTAGACAGACAATTTAAGTTGGAAAAGAAGCTCAAGTCGAGAGTAAAAACCCTTTGCGAATAAAAGTGACATAAGACTTTGTATTAATAATTTATTTTAATTAATGATGTTGTGTAAAAGGATTGTGAACGTTTTACATTTTTTTTTTTTGATATATTTTTGTTGTGACTGCAGTCCTTGAGTTGCTTTATCATTTCGTTATTTATTTCAGATTTATAAATAGCGTAGGCGTAGATATGTATTCAAATTATTATTATTATTTTAGTCATTGTAATGATGTTCAATTATGGATTGATCCGTTAAGAACACTGTAAAGCAATCGGAATACTCAGAGGAGAATTACTATTGTTATAGTAAATAAAAAAAGGAGAATTAAGTAAAGTTGACGCTTGAATCGTTTAAAACGGTGAAAAATATCGTCAGCATCATCATCATTAAATGAAATGAACTTAAACTTTAAAATAAGAAGAAATAATAGTATTTTCCTACGATATTTCCATACAGGCTTTTACAGTAGGTCATAAGAGGCATTGTTACATAGTAATTTAAAGGAAGATATCAATTTACGAAGTGATTTAGCCCATTGCAACAATTTTTTGTTTGAAAGGATTTCAATATAAAGACACCTTAATTGAGCATCACAACGAATAATAGTAATAAAAAAAAAAAATGCTGTAAATTGGCCAGTTTTTAACTACACATTTAATATTGTATGTTACATTGTTGACTGTATAACAATTTAATGAAAATATTTTAATAATGCTAAAAAGGAAACTATTAATTTTATAATATATATTTTATGTAATAAAAGTTGTACAGACTTGGTGAATCTTCAGTACAATTAATTTAGATAAAGTATTGTTATTTAAATGTTAATTTCCTTTAACCGAAAAGTATATAAAAAGAAAAGACGTCGAGAAGCATTACTTATTGGTGAAGTATTAATCAACATATATGAAAGTAAAGCAGTTAAAGAAACAAATAAAAAATTAAATTAAGCTCCGATTTATTTGGTAGCTTTGATCCAATCTATCTCTAGAACTGAAACACCAAGTTTATTTTCCGGTAAAAAAGATCCATTATCAATTTTGATACCAAAGTGAGTGATGGAAGATAAATTCAAGTTATAAGAATCTATTGGCAATTGTTGACCACGGAAATAAGGTTTGAAATTCAGCAGTGGTAATTTAATAATTCCAAAATCACCATCGGGTGCCTATTTAAATAATAAACTTATGTTAATATCAAAACATGAGTTTTAATTACTTTACATGTATCGTTTTTTTAGTAAACAGGAAACAAACAATTTACCTCAAAAATCTGACCATGGACTATCGCGTCTTTCCCGACTCCCGCGTGTTTGAGCAAAATTTTATATCGTTTGTTGATTCCTTGTCCACGGCACTTGACTGCAATGTACCGATAATCACTTAAATTTGTGTTGATTTCGCAATTGACGCTCGCATAACTTGATCCCCCTTCGGGTTTTGAATTCAAAAGGGTGAACAGAATAGCACGTTGCACGAGTTTTGTTTTCTGAATTACGAACGTCGCTTTTGAAGTGCCATTTAAATTTTTGGTGTCCGAACATTCGCTCCAATGATCCGTCCTGTCGTCTCGAGTAAAATCAAACAAGCTTTGTACATTTTTCCTAAAATCATTACTGATATTGAAAAGACAAATTTTGATAAAATTAATGTATAGAAATAAATTGGATCAAGTTGAATAACAAATTGAATGGTATAAGATTTTTTAAAATTAAAAAGGCAAATAGAAGCTTACCCAAGGGACATGCTCGTAGTATCCGATTTTGAGGAATACGAGATAAATACTGATTTGAAAGGCGATACATGATTATATACACCAGTGTATATGTTTAAAATCATACATGCAACATTTGCATGCCAACGTGACATTAAAGGATAGCAACTCGAACTGCACTCATCTTCAATCTCATTGTTGAAATTCGTTACAGAACAGATTTCTTTTGTCAAACAGTCGTTGCGAATAACCTTGCGAAAATGCATGGTTCGAAAGTGATATTAAAAACCTTGGTAAAAATGTACGGAGTAATGTTTGATCGATTGTCATATGAAATTTCATACGTAGTTGTGTCATGAGACATTGATTTCAGCGAAAGACATTGGAGTCAATTAAGCGAAAGACTATTATTTGATTTAATTTATTTTCAACAATAGTTAGCGCTGAAGGGAATAGTCGTGTAAACGTGGCAAAAATTAAATAAGATAATGCAAATAACACACAAATAAATTAGTAAATAAAATAAAATTAATAGATTCCAATTGTAACTTTAACTGTGCAAAATACAAATTAAAACCTATTAGAAATAAACGAAATTCTAATTACATGTTATATTATATATTATAGACTGAATGGCTATATGGGTACGGATTGTTTAATACGAATGAATGGTGACACCTTTCATTCAATGAATGGTTTCTTTTTTTATTCAATCCTGAATAAATATCAATTTTTTTTCTAATAATATGTTTGCTGATTCAGACTTACTATTTAATATGTCATAGACTCATTTCCAATTAATATTTTACTCAAAGTTACGATTGAAAATTATTCATTATTCAAATAAAAATGTAATGATAATTTGAAAATTGAAAACTATTCAATTTAATTTCCATCCATTCTTTATTAAATTGTACATAAATAATGTGTTCGTTACACGAAGAAAATATAAATAATACAATTCAAACTTTTATTTATTTCCGTATTTCATAAGTTGATCAAAGATACTAATAATACAACGTTAAAGTATTTCAAATTCAATTCTTTATCCTTAGAAACGACAGCTTCGAAGACATTAATGACATCTATCGCAATCCAAATACTAATAGTTTACCGACTGCCGGCAAAAAGGTAAACTCTTCTAAAAACATGCGATTAGATTTGAGAAAAGGATAGAAAACGTCGATGGCAAGTTGAAGTGTTCGATACTTATCGATAAGCAGGCGATTCGATACTGTCGATGTTTTAGCAACGTTATTGTAACACCGTCCTCCGTCTGGAATCTCTGCCCCGAGCTGTAGAGGGCGCCCAAGAGCGCGAATCAGCGCGAATGCCCGAGAGGAGGAGTCGCACTCGAGGGCTGCCGCCGAGCGAGCGAGATGTGACGCGAGGCGGTGCTATTGGCCCGCGAGACACTAGGCCTAACGGTGCGGCCCGCTTCCTCATCATGCACCGACACCACTGACAACCGCCGTCGCCTTCGCTGCGGATCGCAAACCTCGCCTCGGATCCACTGTCCGATGTAAATAAAACAACGCCAGTCGCCCCCGACGCCCAACCTATTCCAGCCAACGCAGCCTCGCGCGAGATGGCCGACGAGTCCAGCGTTCGCGTCGCGGTCCGGTGAGCCTTTTCGATCAATTTTTATTTACTTACTGCCGTTTGTTTTTTTACTTCTTCATTGCACTATCAGTACGAAAAAAGTTACAGTTCATTTGTAAACAATGAGATTATTTAAGGTATGCGAAATGCATAAAAAGGTATTTTTTATTTTTTTTTTCTTTCGGTTGATTCTTGTTGAAGAACTGATTTCAAATAAACTCGGCGGATTTAATGGCAAAAGATTGTATTGTGATGTAATTCTTTGTTTGAGGTATAATAAAATTGGGCAATAAAAAAGGCGAAGAAAAAAAATTGAAATATTGTTTCAATTACTTTGGTGCATTATATATGCATGGAATTGCTCGCACATAGTTATTCAAGGATACTCATTTGTTTGATATCATATAAGGAGATGTTGGGAATAGCAAAAGCAGAAAATTTCTTGTACGATTAAACATTACTTTTTACTAGTATTTTTGTTGTTTGAAATCTTGAGATGCAAATGACTATGACTTACTTAAACATGTTTACTTATTTTACTTGTAATAATGATTGTACTTTTAATTGTGTTTTTTACTAGTGTTTCTAAAACTTGATCATTAATTTTAAAATTTTTTTTTACTTTTATAGACAAGTGATAAGAATTATCAGACAACAAAAGAGATTTATAAAAATGTAATAGATAATTGTTTGATTTACAATTCACAATGTTTTTGTGTAAAATAAATTTGGAGTAAAACATGATTTGCAATTAATATTGCAGAATAAACTAAAATTATTTGCCATACTTTAAGCTTATTTTAATAAAAAAATTTAACTTTAAAAAAATGATTCGTTTATTTAACAATATTTAATATTTCAAAACAATAAAAATTCAAACGTCAAGTAATTGGTAAAACAACTGAGATTTCACAATTTCTTATCATTAAATTTCAAATATTCTTACTGATTTAAATAATAAACAAAAGGCTGCGCAAAAAATAATGTCGCTGACTTTGCACGATAAATTGTTTGCTGGTTTTTGGCAGCTGTCGACGGTGTAAGCAGCATGCAAAATTTTATTGATTCGATTAATCTATGAGTTGCGTTGAGGGGCAAACACACACTCACACGCACACACGTTACATCGCTTACACATGCTCATGGACACTCCTAGTCAACGTGGGTGATAATAATGCGTCTTTCGCGTCATTTAATACCAGAATTGACTGGGAACCAGCGTTTTTCTTTCATTTTTATTATTTTTTTTTTTTTT
>JABFOV010001804.1:0-22984 GCA_022817685.1 Aradophagus sp. ZL-2020 | reverse complement strand
TCTTAAAACTTTTCAAAATTTGAAAATACTGATTTTTCAAAATTATAATAAATGTTACTTGTTTCAATTGTATTAATCACGCCCTCACTTTTTTTAATGAATTCAAAAATACAGAAATGGTTAAAGTGATTTTTTTTTTCACTATTTCGAGTTTAGGGTCACAAATTTCTGTAATTTGGGTTTACTGTTAATTCACATTTTAAGCATTACCTAAGTTTTTAATAGTTTAACTTTAATATATATCAAAATAAAACATACATGATTTATGTATGATACATATAATTTCATGTTCAACGTTATTTCAACATTCAACATTTAAATGATACAAAAAATGATGAGATGATTTTATCCAAACTCAAAATCACTTGGACCCTACTCTGAAATATAACTAGCTCAATCAAATAGCTCAACCAAATAACCCAAATATTTGTAATATGCCAATACAAGCATGAGTTTTATAACTCTACTAGGTATATAACATAAAGAAAAACTACATTTATTAGAATTTATTATATAAAAAAAAAAGAAAAAGAAAAAAAGATCGAACAATACTTTGCTTTGTTACCATAAAATTATTAAAGAGTTTTATGAACAAAATTAAAAAAAAATGTATGTAAATCGTCTGATACATTTTAAATTTTAACAAGCCTTTAATTTTTTTTCTTTTATTTCATACAATTATGAGTTCATAGCATTTCCTTAATTTTTGTATGATAACAAAGCATTGTTATATAAATAATGAACGCAAAAGATGGCTATTTTAGACCATTTTTACAAACATACTGACATTGTTTTTCAACAATGTTACATATTTTAGTACAGAAATTCATTGACGCATAGCTCATTATAACAGTTATATTCATTTGTAACGCGCCACAACATTATTCTAGATGATGTACAATAATAATTGCAAACGCGCAAGTTTTATAATTCAACTACTTTTGCCTAAAATTCATGCAAATTTTGTGAAAGTATATTTTTCTTACTCATAGTGAGACGTTTTGTAAGCGAAATGAACACCACCCGAGCTCTCAAACGAATGTTTTTATTCAAATCAAAGGATCTCGCCTTTTTTAGATATTACTTCATATACATGATTGGACTTACTCTGTCCTTCCAATTTCGTTCTGTCACTTACAATCTACGACTAACACCATCTATATGATTCAACTAACAAGCAACTAATTTATTTGTAGTGTGAGCTAATTAATAATTAACAATTAATTAAGTATATATTTTTGATACTCGGGTGATTGTTGATTATTAATTACTTTAACACTGATTAATATCCACCAATTGACATTTTTTATTTTCCAAGTAAAGGTCAATGAGTTTTAAATAAAAACTGAACTATCAAAGCAATTTTGCCAAATCTTTAGGTTTTTATTTATTGAAATAGCAAATGCCAGACATTAAACATAACGTTTTCAAAGTAATTTCCAATGTATGGCAAATGCTGACTAGTCGGAGTTTTTATTTTTACCTACCGATTACCAGTTTCTTTTCGGTTATTTCTAATTACCCTCTTCTGAGTATTGGTTTCCCTTAGGTCTCACTCAACTTCCATTTTTGTTTTACTCAAACTTTTCTACTGTTTTCCTGCTGTTCAAGTCAATTGTTTCTTTACATTTTCACTTTAATTCTCATATTTGAGCTGCGCCCTATTGATTCCACACATCTGGATCTTCATCCTCCAACTATTATTAATTCAGGTTTACTGCCATTGATTGATAAACCATTATAAACCAACACCAACCCTGGCTGTTACTTCAAACAGTTTATTTAACAATTTCTGAGAACTATTAAACGTAATGGGCAAAGCTACATTTTTTCTGTCAGTGTGGGTTTTCATGACTCGCAGGCTCGATACTCTCATAAACATAAATGTAATCTACTTCCAGTCTATATTAAATTCCGGCGTAGTCGCTCACCTCTCCACCATTCGTGCTATCTGTAAAACCTAAGTCAACTAACTTACTCTACGTCATCCACATATTGTTAGTCAAGCTAAATTACAACGATTGTATTAAATTTGTAAGCGCTGTATATATGTCTTCGATATTTGTTTGCTCGCTTGCTGATTGATATATGGAATTTTATGAAACTAGAACTTTTTTTAAATACACCAGAACAAAATAAGTTATTCGAGTTTTAAATAATAACTTTTTAAAAATGGAAACATATACAAGCAGGATGTATAATGAAATAATTTTTCTTTTCGCAAGTATAAACTAGACTACAGAAGAAAATCTTTTCCTATTTTGTACTCAGTATATGTAAGCTAAAAGTAGGTAATATTCTTTTTCTTCATATAACAGTTTACGAAACACAATGAAATAAGATTCCATACAGTAAACAGCTCAACAAGAAACCATTGTAAAATGTACCAAAGTTTGTTCAGTGCCATGAAAACACATACACGAATTAATTTGTCTATTTATTAGTTAATAAGTGTAAAATTTTATATTACTTTATGTACGCCTTAATTTACATTTAAAATATTATAATTTTTACTACATGTGCACAAAGTATGCTATTTTCCACTCTAAGGAGTTATTGGAAAATATCATTGTTTGTGACTTTGTGAAAAAATATGCACTGTGCCAAGGGAAATAAAAAGAAAGCAAACTCTTTGTAAAATTACAATTCTCAATTACAGCGAAAAAATACTTTACTCAGTAGATGAATTTCTGTTTTAGTTCCCTAGGGGCAGAATATATTATTTCTGGATTTTCGCGTTTTATCAATTAAAATGTTACTGTAATTATGCGACGCAAAGAGTCGAAGTACACAAAAAAGCGAAGTCGTATTTTGATAGATTTAGACAGATGGAAAACATCGAACATTTTAAGGTCGTGCATTATTAGTCAAAGTGTTAAGGAAAAGATGTTAAGAGTAATGTGATACCTAAGAGTTAAAGTTAGGCTTGTCGAAACATGTACAAAAGTTCAGATGTTTATCTTTTTATTTTTTAATACACACGATGTCAAGCAAAGTGGGAAGTCTTGACAAATTAGGGGATTGTACATTTTTAAACAGTCGCAGAGAAAAGTTTTATTATTATTATTATTATTATTATATTTTTTTATCTGACATGAAATTCATATAAACTATTGGAATAATTCAACTTTGTCATTTATAAATAATATTTGTTCCTATTATTTTATTTATATAAATCTGATAAAAAAATTTTTAAAAATCAATTAATTTTATAATTTTATAATATAAATATCACATTGTTTGACATCCTATAATAATTGTATTTGTAATCTAGTTAAAATTAAATTGCCGAAAGAATAGAAATTGTCAAAATTTTACTAAGTTACATATATCTTAACAAAAATTTATTTTAATTTTACTTTTTAAAAAAATGAAATAAATTTTAATAGAAAAGGTATGTATATCACATATTTAATCAGTTCGTATTATAATTTAAAATTAATACAAAATATTTATCAGTGTTAACATGTATGTAAATAAGTAATTGAAAATGGCAGTGTTGAATAAAAATGTAATTGTAATTCCAAAGTTTAGTATTATATTGTACACTGAAATATAAGAGATAGTTTTTAAAATGAAAATATGTCATGGTGTAGTGATCAACACGTTTGCCATTGTTTACCATTTTAATTAGATTGAAGAGTCTGATACCAAAGATAACTTGGAAATATAACTATATTTTACATCGAAGCAATTTGCCTCTACAAAAAATGCATTGTTGGCCTAATGTTTTTTATTATAATTTTACTTTCTTTAAGAACGATAAGCCAAAAAAGTAATTTAGACACGATATCCAAGTGTTTATCATAAGGGGACATCCACGTAATATGATAGAAAATTTGTTATCCTTCGTTTATAAATACATAAACCATAAGTAAATAAACAAAAATCAGTTTTTATAAAAAGACTATTAATTATTAATTAATTGTATTATATTAGTTATACATACGTTTATATTTTCTTTCTAACTTTTTCAATATAAATTTTTAACTCAAAAACAAATTATAAAAATTAAGTTGAATGTCTCCTTAATTAAGAATAAGAGAAAAATAATGAATATGAGTTTCGTGTGAATACTTCATGTTAATTGTGTCTTCCATTATATATCCTATACATATGATATGTATATATTTTATAATCATGGTTATTTTTACATAATAATAAATGTACAGAAATGATGACATTTTCAATTCACACAATTTAAACTTGTATAATTTTTGACTTTGCAAATCATAATTGAATATTCATATAAAATCTTATTCAATAGAATGCAATAGAATGCAATAGAATTTTATTTAAAATGATAAATGATGATGACTTTGAACATTTTCAGCATGATTTGATATTTTTAATGGAATTCCTTTTTTTCTGTAAGATTAATTAATTTTTGCGTACACGAGAATTTCATACTCTAAACTAAATGTACATTTCTAAAGAATTTTCCGACGAGTCGTTCAAGAACGACAGAAATATCCCTCCGTAGGCTATAAAAAATGGTTGCAATGTATGGAACCCTCGCGCCATAACGAAGTCCTTTTTGTTACAACAAAACGACATTGCTCCGATTTTATGTAAGCGCGAATTATCTCGAAAACAGGGTAGAAGCGAAAATTATGCCAAAGTTTGATAATTAGAATTGTGTCGTCTTTATGTTTAATCTACGTTTTATATTTTTCAAATTATAATTTATAATTATAATTTACGAGTTGTTAGTGATATAATCATTGTATAATTAATAAAAAGAAATACGATAAAAATTATAAATATATACACAAATGATTGTTAATAATGTGTATTAATCAATGGAAAGCATAAACGTAAATTTATAAAATTTTATTTCAACGGAAATTCAATACCTTGCCTTCGATTGGTTAAAATTAGACAAATTTACAATTTATTCAGTTTCTATAATACACAGTTCTTTCCTCTAAAGAAATTCTGTAATGGTCCAATAGAATTCGTCCATTTTTTTTTAATTTTAATTTTTTTAAGAATGTAATTTGCTCAATTTACAAACCAAATCTTTCTTATTCGACAATTGCTTTTAAATTTCAACTTCATTTGTGTAACGCGTTATATTTTGTAATTGCTTGTGCATCCACAAAATATACACAGTTTTAGGTAATTCAATAGATCATAACTTTTACTTCTTTTTATGATTTGGGTGACCCCTTTAGATGTAATTAATAATTACAGCATAATAAAATTTTATGTATCAACCTATTTAGACAAAAAAATAAAAATAATAAAAAAAGAAGTTGAAAAATATCAGGGAAAGAATGTAGAGCAGTATACATAATATTAACAGAATAGTATATACATGTGATTCCATAAGCTAAGTCAGATTTTAACACAAGGTATAGTATGTACTTTTTTTGAGTAATGTACATAAATAACAGAATAATAAGAGCACACACCGCATTAGTTCATTCATTTGTGCCTCATTTAGAAAATCATACTCGTACATGAAAAGTGTCTATATATTCTTATTTATATATATACTAATGTATAAATACATATATATGAAACTTGTGTATCATAATATATATATATAATTTGTCACAATAAAATAATTTTTAAATTGCAAATCGATTTTATTTATTTGCTCGATTTCATTTTACAACTTTGTGATATTAATTTAAGGATATTAGAGTATAATAAGAGTCTGCGAATTCCCTAAAATTTAATTTTTTTTATACTATTTTTTTCAAAATTGAAAAACATCATCTCTTCTTAATCACATCACAACTTCCTTAAGTTAAAAGCTTTATTTTAGTTTTAGTAAACTACATTAGTAGTCTTCTCATTGCTTAGTTGGCATAATTGTTTTAATCACAAACACATTTATTGTTACATTCCTATATCAGTGAATAGTTAATACATAAAATACCATAAATATGAGTCCACTTTATTTATAAAGTGCACAACAATTTATTTTAACTATAATCGTTTCTAATGAAGAACATAAGCATAATTTAAAACTCGGTCTAACTTTAAATTAACATTGAATTCATTTTAAAATCAACATTAAACTAGTCGCGATTCTACGTTTTACCTCCTGCCATCAAAGTTCCAATGTTATTTAAGATTTTTTCAGGTAACAGTCAGCATCAACGTTTGTACCAAGTTGTCTGTCCTAGACGACTCAGCTATCCCTTACTGAGAAAAAAGATTTAGTTGATTTAACCAAATCATTCTGTTGAATTCCTTTAGCTACAGTTACCAAATTTTCTGCGTACAGACAAATTGTTTTATGCCATATCATTCAATAATTTGGCAACTCCGTTTGGTAAATTCAACCATAATTACTAAACTTAATATCAAACTGGTCCAATATTAATCATACAATATAGTTGATTCAACAACTAAAATTGATTTGATTTAACAAAATCTTTTTCCCAGCATTCAATTAAAATTACAACCATTATACGTTACATGTGAAGACGCAAATATTTACGCTGCCAGTTGACGACGTCTGGTGAGTTCGTGAGCAATAAGAACAGAGATGTCTGGATGACGATGACGGAGCGTGGATGAACGAGCAGTTGTCTCGGAGTGGCTCGGGTCGGCGCCAGCTTGAAGAAGCAGGCGAACGGCGTTGGCGAAGCCACTTTCAGTCGCGACCTGGAGTGCCGTCAAACCTTCATTATTCGTACGTTCGAGTTGGGCCATTGGCGAGGTGACGAGTAGCGAGACCACCTGGTGGAAGCCGCGAGCTGAGGCCAGGTGGAGAGCTGTGTTTCCACCTGCGTCCTGAAGACTCGCATCCTCGCCATGTTCGAGGAGCCGAGCGACTGTGTCGGTGTAGTTCTTGCGCGCAGCGATATGCAAAGGCGTTTCCCCATAGCGGGAGACCAATCCCACTGGAGTGTGCTGCATCAGTAACGCTGCTGTTTTTAGTGCTCCGCATTCTAAGCTTTCGTGCAAAGGAGTTTCGCCTCGGTCGTTCGGCAATGAAGGATCCGCACCAGCGTCCAGGAGAATCTTAATGATTTTTTCGATCTCCGAGCTTTGATTGGTGTCTGCAATGGATCAATTGATGTTTCTTACTTTTTATTTTAATTAACAAAATATGAATGCTAATAATCAACGATTAATTAACATTGTGAAAGATAGATTATCAGTAATGAATATGAACTTTTTTTCCATAAATAATAAATGGGTAACTTTCCTATAATTTATGATTGAAAAGTTAATCGTTTTTTTAAGAACTTTTTTTAAGATAATCAACGTTCAAGGTTGACGTGAATAAGAACAAATATAAAATCAAATTTAAGGACATTGTTGATTTAACGTTCATATCAGGTTTAAATAGCGATAAAATCTTGTAGTAAATCAAAAAAGTACCGAACGTAGTAGAGGAGGCCAAAATATGAAGAGCACTCTGTCCCTGATGATCTTTAGCGTTCACCTGACTCGCTTTGGCCAAAAGGTCGAGGGTTCTGAGCGCGTCATCGAAGTTGTGCCTCAAGCTCTTGGCAATATGTGTATGTGCCAATTGCCGTGTAAGTATGTGAAGCGCTGTCAATCCGCCACCGGCCTCCTTCACCGTCGCCGGACAGCCATGTTTCAGAAGTTCTTCGACGAAGTGTACCACGTTGCCTGGTCCACCGTTCAAGATGGCCCGGTGGAGCGCTGTTTCGCCTCGTGGTGATCGAACAGTTGGATCACACTTGTTTTTCAATAACGTGCTGCAATTCCAATTCAAATAATTAATAATTCATTAAATTAATAAATAAATGATTAATAAATTATTGAATCAAAATTGCATTAGAAAAGCTAAACAAACGTCGATTTAACGTTTTTTTGAGAATCCCATGGATCTTAACATGTTAATGTGGTACTATTCTGACATCACAATGAAGTTGTAAGTGAATTATAGGTAAATCACATAGGGTAACTTCCTCTCAGTGAGATAGGTGCAAGATATCGTAGATGTGACATCACAATGACATCACGTACCTATCACAAAGAAATTATCAACGTCAAAGGTTTAATTGCTGAGATGCCACTGTAATATTATGCTTGTGATGTCAACTCTATATTCAAATATGACTTTTTTTGTCGTCTTTAATATCCATTAATTTTCTATGAAACAAATTTTTCAATATAATATTTCAATATAATTCGCCCGAAAGCATTGGATTACACATCAATGTCCTTATTAAATGCTCCGCAACACTGGATGAACGTTTCCTGTTGCTTTATCATCGGTTACTCAATACGCCACTGACTGAGAATACAAATGTTAAGGAAGCGCGTTAAACCTGTTTATTTGGCATTTCTGCGGCGAACAAGTATTTATTGTTCAATGATTTCATTCACCTCTTCACCTCAGAACCTCAACAACTTCGAGTGACATGTACAATAGTGCGTATATGTAATAGTTCTTTGACACTTTTTGCTATATGGCTATTGTTTCACGTTTCATAACGATTCTTGAACTTTGATTTGCATTTTCAACGAGGGTGTTGGAAAAATTGACAATTTATAGTGAAAGTATTATGCCTTATGTGGAAAATAATTTGAATGCAATTTAAATATGTTTTGGATGTAATTTAAGTGATATAAAATAATAAATAAATAAATGTCAATGATAAAATCTATTCATTTTTTTTCACTGGAAAAGAACTTATATAATAAAAAATACCCCAAAGTCTTAACAAATTTTCAGTAAATTTTCTATTAACGTTCTATCAAAAGCTCTATTAAAACAAAAATTTTAGTGTTAATACATCAACAGTATATCATCAATATTTTAATAATATATTTAGAATGTCTATATGTTATCAATATATTGTTTACATGTTAATATATTCTTCATATGCTCACATTACATTTTTGTTTTACTCGGGTACTCTTAAAATCTTGTACCAAGAACTTTTTAAAGATATCATAAAAATTTTTATATGATTTAAAAGATTAAGAAAAAAAAATCTTAATCCATTGACTTGAATATTGAGAAAAAACTGTAATTTTTTAGTTCCACGTTGAATAAAGAAGAAAATTATGAACGATAATGTAAGAGAATAAAAAGAAGATACATAAAACGAGAAGTAGGCTCGTGCAATTAACAATGCGCTCGACGGGATAACGAGTATGAAAATGATCCATCCGAGAGTAGTTGGGTCGGTGAAATTTCAGCCGATCGATAGGGGCCTTTCGGGCCTTCTATAAATATCGCTCGCGTTGCGATACGCGAGACGCTTGCCTGAGAACAGGTAGACAATGATTCGTGGCCGCCACCAGTAGGGGTGGATCTCCCGTTACGTTCCAATCCGGTTCGTTGAGATCCTGCACGCAGCCGCGGGCGATAGCCGCCGCCACGGCCTCGGCGTCGCCGCGGCGCACGGCCCTGTGGAAATCCGCCCGGTCGTCCTCGAAATCCACCGCCGCCGCCGCCACCGCCGCTGTCGCGACGACCTTCTCGCCGGCTGGCGCCTCGCGCGCCTCCAGCCGCCCTATCCAATTGGCCAGCTCCTGAAAACTCGACGTCTCCGGCCGCTCGTCTTCGTCCGAGCTGAAACTTTAAACATCAATTTTTCAACTTTTAATAATCGTTTCAAAATGTGCACAGTTATAATTATATTTTTATTACACGCGGAAAAATCGACAGTACAATTTCATTTCATCGTTTTGTTTATCCAATTTTTTTTTCCTTTAATTACAGATCATGGAAACTGCATGATGAATCGTGTAAGAATATTTATTAAATTGTAAATTAATAGTGTTGATTATGCGTGGTATACTATAAATTTGCGATGTATCGTGAAATTTTTGCGAATTCAGTGTTTTAATTGATATTATATAAAAAGAAAAAAGGAACGACGTTACTTTTTGAGTAAAGACAATGTAATGTTATTTTATTTTATTATTATTATTATTATTTTTTTTTTTTTTCAAAGTAACAGTAACGGTTACAGTATCGGGTTGCATTTTTTTTAAGTGATTTTCAATGTTTGAATCCACTTTCCTAAATTTTTAAGAAAATTACCTGTTTGCATAATTTAAATTATAAATTTATTCATAATTATTAGGACATTCAAATATGTATTAAGCATTTACATTTATAAAACATAATACATTTGCGATTTCTCTACTAAACTGTACTAAGAAATCATCCTATTAAAGTGATATAACAATTTGAAAAATAAAATAATAATAATAATTGTACATTTTTAATATGAAACATCTGAATTATTTAAATTTAAGTGTAATTAAATTTAATAGTTACAAATAATGATAATAAAGGCAAACTATAAATGGCAATACAAAGCCATTCAGAACGAAAGCGTACAGATCACTGACATGTCGCATATAAAAGATTACAATAACGTTTAGTACACCACAACGTTAACCACGCCTTACTTCAACTTTTTATACGAGACATTTTCAATGGCTTGTACAATTCCATTCCCAATGGAAATTGTAGACAATACTAAATAATACCTTACATACTTTTGAAAACCTCTGCATATTATTACCGAAGATTCAAGAATTTACAACTTCACTCTATCTTGAGTAGAATTGTTTTCAATCGATTTCAATAAGTATATATACATATAATTATACATGGAATCCATTTTGCATGTACGGAGTCTATTCATTATTTATTATTATTATTATTATTATTATTATTATTATTATTATTATTATTTTCAGGAAATTCAATAATTTTAAATTCTAATATGAATATATTGTTAGCATTATATATAAATAATATACGATTAACAATAAGTATAAAAGAGGTGGCTGTAATAATAATGAAAAAGGCAATAACTCGATCACTCACCCTTCAAACTCAATCTGAGTGCTATCCTCCCACTTAGTATTATCCGGCTTGTCATTTGCCGCGTCGCTTTCGGAGCCGTTGACGCAAGTCCCGTACGTTTTGCAAGCCGAGTCGCAGGCTTCGTCGGGGTCCCCTTGCGCATTCTTCTCAGGCACATCGTCAACGATGTTGTTCTTCTTCTTGACATCACCGGCGATCATTGCACTGTCTCCGTATTGCTTTGCGGTCATATTACACGTTGCCTTTGACCGTTCCTGTTTTAGAAACAATTTCACAAACGATTCCGTTACTTTTACATCACTTTAAACTATTTTTTTTTATTAACATAAATTTTTCATTACGACTGCAAATTTAATAAATGTAATTTTAAACATTCATTCAAAAAATAAAACAAGAATTGAAATTGATTGGAGTTTGAAATATTGGGAAATAATGATTGAATAGAATTAAAACAGATTTAAGAAAATTCAATTGAATTTAATTTAAATGGTCTTAATAATATTTAGGTCTGTTGACTTTGATTCCATTAAATAACAAAGTTAGAAATTGTCTTCATAATTTTTTTCACAAGTTTCAATATTATCCAATAGTAACAAACTTATTTCAATTTATTTAATTCTCATCAATTTTAGTCGTGTTTGCTGAAGCTCCAATCGGTTTTAATGAATTTCATTCACTGAATATGTATTATAATACTTCAAAGTTATGAGAATTTGTTTTAACATGAATAATAATTAAAATCGAAACCATACAAATAATAATATTCCAGTCACCGATAATTCACTGCCAGTATATATTATTAAATGATAAAACAAAAGTTTTGTTGATTGAAGAAAAGAAAAACAGATAATAATTTTCGTTCCCCAACGAGGCACACTTTCGATTTCGTTAAGTTCGATTATCAATATGATTAACGATGTCATTTTCACTTTTGCATAGAAATGAATGAACAGGGGGGTCCGAGCGCGTTGTAATACGCGATTAATATTCACCAGGAGTGTTTTTAAAACACAATTAATGACTCATAAAGTGTTATTTTTAGGCGCTGCATTTTCCTTGCCCGGATCCCGAGGATTTCTTTATCGCGACGTTGTCGTTAATGATCTTTGTTTTTAGAATTCAAAAGCAATGGGGAAATTGTGATAAGACGTTGATAAGATGACTTGTTGCAAATAAATAAATTAATTATTTAATAATTTATTAAATAAATAATTTTTTTATCTTCATCATTATCTTATTTTTCCATACTTTTTCTTATTTCTTTTTGCTGAAGTAAGAAAGACCAAACTGCTTGCTCGAGAAAAACGTCAATGTACCGTGCATATCAAGGACCTCGGGTTTACGTGATAGAGTGCAATTACAGTAAATAAAAATAAAGACCGTAAAATACGATGTAAATCGTGTACCAAGATGAATTGAATGAGCAAAAATGAAAAATATAAACTCAAAGAGGAAAAAAAGGGATGAACTTGAAATCTGCAGGTGTAATCTTTTGATGATTATGATAACCAATAGATCCAATTAAAACATTTGTATATATCTGTACGGATTTTAATTATGCTATGTAGAAAGTTCTGCTAGTATTTATTGTACTATTACAAATCAATATCAATAAGTGAAATTTCTAATTAAAACAATCTCTTTTATGAAAAAAGAAAGATAAGATTGTTGTTTGGATCCATTAGATTAATCTGATAGTTTCAAATATGTTGTAATCTTTTGTATTAAAAAATAAAAACTTTTTACTTAGTAAAGCACAATATTTGAGACAAAGTGTTAGACAAGTGTTATATCTTCCATACAAATATTTTATTTTTATTTATTCATTTATTTTATTTAAATTTATATATTAATTGCATAATATCAAGAAAACTTTTATTGCTTTAAGAAAAAAAAAGATAATAACATTTATTTTTGCTTTTAGTAAAATTTGAAACTTGTATAACAGTGTGGAATTACTGTTAAAAGCAATAACTTTTATTATTAAAACAACAAAACGCTTTTATGTGAGAATCATGTGCATCTACTTTCGAATACATTTTACTATCAATGAATGAAATTTTCCTCAAGATGAAATGCATTTTTCAATTTCTTCAAAAAAGTAATAACTTGTAATATTTTCTTATTTAGTATAAATTTACAATATTTTTCTAAATTTATATCAAGTTGATTATGAGTGCAGTACATTTGAACATTGTACATACATTTCAGAACTTTCTTATGTTAATAATTTCTCATATTCTTTTTCACATAGTACACTCATTTACATAACTGTTCAAGTTTTTATACAACTATATGATATTTGATTATAATAATTACACACAAGCAAATAGTTATTGACTTGTTCATAGAAAACAGATCACAAAACCTGAACGACAAAGAAATAGACGTGACAAGACAACAGTCAAAATCTCAATGGCACTTTTTCGGCATAAAAGTTACTTTTCAACTGAATTCCATTCGTATTCAAACGATTTTTTTATTCAAGCGATATAATATCTAAACTAACTTTATATTACAATTTATAAATTACTTCTCAATGAAATTGAAAATGTCAATTACAGAACGTTACTAAAATATTGTTGGGAAATGCACTTACAATTTCCAAATCAAGAATTTTCATTTCGAAAATCAAAGACTTTTGACTTTACTTTCCAACACACGTGAAAGACTTTCAAATGAAATTATCACCAGTAACTACACCCCCTCCCCGCAACAGGTCACTCAACAACGAAACAATCGGTTCGTTAGCGGTTCACTCAAGGAAAAATGGTCCATATATGAAAACGAGTGATTTGTCGTAAGCGAGGCCAAAGTGTTGCACTCACTGGCGATGATTCATTCGATCGTCAACGGTAGCGGTGTCCGGTTCTTTGTTGGTCCGGCACTTTGACGGCATTGGACGTGGGAACGTGGAAGGCGAGCGATCAGCAGTCGGCTCGGTGTGCACTTGGCGCGGTTCGGCGGCTTTCTGGCGAGCGCGCCGAGCCTCCGTGGAGCTCTCCCCGAAGTGGTCCTACCAGAGCGCCGAGCCCGACACCCGCTGGCGCCAAAAGCAAGCGTGATGCGCGCATTCCAACTTCGGCCCAGATGCGCCAGACACGCCGACACGATTCGGACAATGGCGCGCGAACCTTCGCTCTTGATCAAATCCTTTTCAATATGTGATATATATTCTATATAT
Organism: Aradophagus sp. ZL-2020; assembly: GCA_022817685.1. NCBI lineage: Eukaryota > Metazoa > Arthropoda > Insecta > Hymenoptera > Scelionidae > Aradophagus > Aradophagus sp. ZL-2020. Next base: position 9,008 of record JABFOV010001804.1, on the reverse strand, counting down.
CTCATTGTGTGATATGGCACAATTAATATCTCTCTGCGTTGTATGATAAATCTCTTTTAATCAAAATTAATTTGATCAAATCCTTTTCCATTAAAATACCTCACTTTGCCACAAAATGGTCCCTCTTTCTCCAAAGTATATCCTTTCGGATATATCGTTTTGCTCCAATTAGTCTCTTTGATTTAGGATGAATCAATTTGATCTGAAATAAATTGAAATGAAAGAAGGTAAAATTTGCTATGAAATAAATTCCATCTTACTGCGTTTGGTATGAAAATTTTCGTTAAAAAAATCTACGCTGCTTCAAAACATAGCAGCTTTGCTGCACGGTAACTTTTCCTAGTGCGCTCAAAACTCCATAGGTGCGAGTAGAAATAGATCTCTTAACATCGAACAGCTTTATTTTTTCAAGTAGGCCATTGCACCGAAGCAAAAAAATTCATCCGACTTTGCCTGGATTGCGAGAGCTATTGTGAAAGCGTTTCAAGTAACGCTCGCTAATTAAACTTGAACATGCGGACAAGATCTCGATTTCAATTTCAGACTTCTGTCTCGCTCGGTCAAATGGAAGTATTTCAAATTAGAAGGTAGATGTCGCGGAGATTGATCCAAAGAAAGACCACAAAGAATGTCTACTTATAGAGGATAAGTATGTAGACAACTTGCGGATCAAGAAATAAGTTGTTAACAAGTTGTTACAAAACATCTGAAAGGCTTATGAACTAAAAGTAAGAGTAATAGTATCAGTAACAACGGCAAAAAAAGTAATTATATAAGTCTCAAACTATCACAACAAACGCACTTAATCTCCATTTTTTTTTTTAAATTCAAGGTTTAAAGTAAGCTTTAGTTGATTCTTTATTTTGTAGCCAAAAATTTGTATAATAAGCCAATAATTTGAATTTATACAGATCATGTATATTAATAAAATCATCAATTTTAAAATCCACTTTTTCACCCTTTTCAAAGTAAAACTGTTGAGGTTTGATTGAATATAGAAAAATTAATCAAGTGTATAAGTTTATAAGTGTATGAGAAATTATGTGAAAAATAATATAAGACATCGTATTTTAACAGAGTATAATGATAAAAATAATAAAAATCAAAGCAAAAACAATTCAGCTGAAGAAGCATCAATGAATTCTCTGGAACGCGTTGCAGTAACAGCAAGCAATTTATTTTACTCTTTTATGCAGACGCATCACCTTGATATCTGTCTTGCGAATACGTACCAAAGGAACGGCAGACTATATTGCACGCGCTACTCCGTAGAAGAAAGATTGAAATCAATTCGCGTCGCTTTTCCATCCGACCGTCTTTCGTCGAGATCTTAAATGCATTACCACTGGTGAAGTAGGTACCAAATGATTGCGGAAATTGAAAGCATTGTTTCGCGCATTGTAACATTGACTTTCACTGGCTGCCGACGAATAGACTTCGATCGTTGATTCAAATTCGTCTTATTAAAGCGTCGAGCGGCGATAAATTTCGCCTGGCAATTATTGATGGAATTTAAAGGCCTAATTGAATTGAATGGCGAGCGCTCGATAATTCACTCGGCGCTGGTTCGCATTCTATATGACACGCCAGGGAATGCAATACGCATTGTAGACACCATGAAACGTCCTTTTCCCATTCAATGGAACGGCTTTGATTTCTCCGTGACTAATGAGTTAATAAACGATCGAATGTCGGCGTGTAATTGTATACCAATTTCACGTTGATTCCATGACATTTTTCCATGCTCTTGTTGGATTTTCTGAGCACACACAGAAAATTATTCTGTAATTTGTGTAATCAGTTTCCACGACTTCAGCAATGATTATGTAAGTGTTGTGTAAATAATGGAGTGGGACTCTGGTGGAAATGTTGACCTAATATCGATTTAAAATAATTAGTTTATGAAGAATCTAAAAAAAATATATGTATATAAAGTCCCAGTCAACCAAACAAATACCTCAGTAATATCACAGTAATTTCTCAAATGATGAACTTTTTCCCTCTCAGCGTTTACTAACCCTTGCATTATAGTGGTATAAAAAGTACTTAAGATATATAATTACAGTATATAGTTACTCTAAATTCGATCTCACGCAAAATGAAAATTGATTCGATATAAATCTGTAATATGCCTGAAAATAATTTGTTTTGAAATTCATGAAAAAATTATTAAAAATCAATGTCATGACGATAATAGTTGTGACATTAACAATTATATTTAAGATTCTAAGAAATAAAATCTATAATACCGTACTGCATCATTTTGAATTATGGATATTCACTGTAAAATTAAAGTCCCTCTTGGAATAAAGCCATTTTGTTAGTTGAACTTTAAAATTAACTTCAATTTTACAACATACATATTAACTTCAAATTTACAAACTTTTACAGCGTATAAAAAATACTATTTAAAATTAACTTTCCAAAGTTGCTAAAGTTTGCAATTATACAACTTTCTACATTACCAATTATACTCGAATTGTTTAACAAGATTTAAAAATGGGTTTAAATATCAACAAACTAATAAGCACGACACATTCTGAAATAAATAAAAATACTCACGCCATCTTTGTTTATTTGACGTGAAATAAGTGGCTAACATTTTTTCAAGCATCTCGTTGCATAACATTGTCCCAAGTCCTTAATATTAATATTATCCTTTGTACAAGATATCTTGATAGACCATTTTATCTTGAGTGCGTACCAGCGATACGTCATATCCTTAGGTCTCTGAAAAGGTCAGCGCTTTCAAAAACTTATCAGTTTACTTTCTATTTATCTGTTGGTTTAACTTTTTTTTTCTTACTTTACCTGGACAAACGGACGAGTGTAAAAGTATCGCCAAGTCACACTTTTTTTCTTTTTTCAATGATCACTTATATTTATATAAACATACAAAACTGATGCTTGACAAAAGAAAAAAATGTAATCATTTAAAATATATTTTTAAGTGTTTACAATTTTAATTGTAATTTTTCAATGTTTTTTAAATTAATAAATTAAATTAAATTAAAACATCATTAATATTTAAAAATACTCTAAAGTTTCTCTATCTCTCTTCTTTCAAATTAATTTTCTATCATTCAAGATAAAATAACAATACGAGCAATTTGATTGGTCAATGAAAATCGTAGTCAAACTCGTTACAGAATTCTACAAAGCAAACAGATTCTAGTACAGCTTCTAGTGTAGCTAGTACACAACACTGCGGTTAGTACAGCTTCTAGTATTGTACGTATTTACTGTAATAGAATTTCAGTTACTGGAACTATTCCAAAGCAAAAATCCAAACTGCAGGAATCATTTAAAACAAGTAAATATTTTCATTATTATCTATTTATTAATTTTGTTTGCTTCAATTACTAAATTTACAATTAAAATATAAATTAAGTTACTGGCGTTCGCTCGAGTACCGAAAGGACACTTGAGCACGAGCCATCAAAGACGACAATAACAACAAAATATGAATTATAATTTACCTAGCAATGGCAATTGATTATATTTTGTTAAACGTAAAAAATAATAAAAAATAAGTAAATAAATTTGTTATATTTAAAAAATTACAGAAAGAGGGTTAACCCGGGAGTGCTCAAGCATTTATACACCTTTTTGTTTATCAACAAAAACGCCTCTCGGCTATCTTTGCTCGTTGGTCGAAAAGACAACAGCGCGACCACTCCCGGGTTAAATAATTGGAAAAAAATGTTTTAGAAGCTAAAAGTAATTGATAAAATAATTACTATTATAAATATAATAATTAGACAATGCAGGCAACAACTTCAAAGAGGAGTTTCACTTCCGACGATAATAATAACAGTAACAGGGAAGAAGATTTGTTCGAATATGAAGAGAAAGTTACTAAGAAAGCAAAAAGGATTAAAATGATTGTAAAAAAGACAGCAATATCTAAAAAGAACAATAAAAATAAGAATTCTGTAGACAAGTGCTCAAAATGTTTACAAAATGTAACCAAAGACAGTGTCAAATTGTATCCTCCTCTGGCTAAAGCAATTGGATACGAAATTCTTAAATGGGCTAGCCTGAAAGAAAACTTACTTTGATTATTTTGTTTGCTGAAGCACCTAATTCAATAAGAGACCTTCAAATGTGCTAATTTAAAAATAGTTCTAACAATTTGTATTTCATTATTATTTAATTTTATTCATTTTAATCTAGCGAACATAACAAATCTACAGTATTAAAAAAGTTTATTTCACATAAAGATTAAATAATATAATTTTTTTGTTTTTACATAGGTAGACTTGAATTCGTTAATTTTAGATTGAAAATGTTGACACAGATTAAGTGCAATCGTTATAAAAATTGCAATTAATTTAATCATATTCATAAATTGTTGCACTCACTTAGATAATTACATTATTGTACTGAATATGACGTATATAATGAATAGTTTTTTTTTGCTCTATCAAATGATGCAACTGAATTATACAGTGTGAAATGTTCCTTACATAATGTTATAGTTGTAATACAATTTTAAATTTCGAAATGAAAAAAGTGTTTTCAATTTAGCCCATTAAAAACTACCAAAACGTTTTATGGTTTTGTTATAATCATATTAAAAATTAATAGTTTTAAATTACATTGTTGTATTTTTTAATAAAATTTTTAATACTATTTAAAATTTCTTTTCATAGATAAAATTACCAACTTACAAATATTTTTGGTAAAGTTAATTTAATACATTGTCAGGCATTAGAAAGATATAAAAAAGTACATAGATATAATTAACTAGCAAGTTACCGCAGGTTCTATTTCGCATGAAATTATACACAAGAAGTTACGAAGGCAAAGTGATTTAAATGGAATGAACACAATGCTTCGTTGCTGATTTCATTATGATTTCGTTGCGAGTGGACAATTTGATGAAATAACACGTGCATTGTCCAAACGTTGCCAAGTGGAGCATTCACCGCCGGGATCATATTAAAAGGCATTAATTCAATTATGCACTTTCTTTCATAATAAATATAAATCGCTTAGATATAATTAATTTTTACAGTATAATAAGTTAAAAATTTTATAAACTATTAAAATTTAAAAATGTGTGAAAATAGTGTATGAATATATCATACAAATGAATTATTTTCAACAATATAAATGAATATATAAATTATATAAATATTAATATAAAAATTCTGCTACAAATTTATTAATACTATTAAAAAGTGTTAAAATAGAGTAGACAAGCTTTATTTTGCACATTTGTATGTAAAGAAAAAAAAAATATGACAATCAGTGACAATCTAATTTGCAGTGGCAACAACCAGGTCGTTACTTCTGTCTTGTTAAGACTCCAACACTAGTTATTAAATAATAATAAGCCACGATAATTGACCAATAAATCTGTCAGGAGTGACCGTGACTTTTTATTTTCCAGGTTGTTATCTCGGTACAGCACTGATTTTCAAATAAATCCAGATTATTTTATGCATCGCCAATGATACGGCCATGCATATCAATTGATGAGACCCTTTCACGGTCAACAAGATGAGAATTAAGTTTCAATCCGGCGAAAGTTTAGTTCTCTGTTACACTATTGAATGAAGGGAGAAAAAGTAATGAACAATTATAAATTGAATGACATGCATACTTTGTGAAAATTGCTCCCACAAAAATGACTTGAATTTAAATGCCTATTCTTAAATTTAGATAGCTGTTGTTTGAAACTTAGCATTTAATGTCTAAAATAAGAAACAGCTAACTTAATTTAAGAAAGTTTGTCGGTGTAATTTTTACAGTATATGCAAAAATATATTTTACTAAACTGTATTTAAATCATACGTAAATGCAAAAAAAAAAAAAAAAAAATTCGAATACTATTCTCTACACTAATTTGTCAAAATGTCCTAATCTTACAGTTATACACTAATCATACAATCTTCTCATCATCATGCATGGACCATAAATGCTCAAAAGCAAGGATCAAGGAAAATTGAAAAATTGCAATTTCCCAAAATGAAAATAAGTAGATCCCGAAAGCGGAAGAGGAGCAACTTTTCCTGCAACAATTCACAAATCAAGAGTAGGGGAAATTATAAATCATCTTGCGAGCAAGCCCGACTAACCGCTGAAAGTAGATATAAAATGGTATAATTTACTTGCACGTGCGCACATAAAGCCGATTATTTATTCGCCCATAAAAGAGCACGCGCGGTCATGAAAGTCGCGGGTAATAAAAATCGCCAACCATTATCGGCAACAACGGCAACAAACAATGTCGTTAACAATAAACCTAGTTTGGATCCAGTAAAACCGGACCACCTTTGACTCACGGCTGGAGGAAATTAACCCACATAAGTCAGCTTCGCACCGAAATACGCAAGCGACTATTTCTGCTCGAAAACGGCAAGTGGCGGATAATAAGGCCAGCTCGATTGGAACAACGGATCGCGGGACCTTTGCGCTCTGATTCGATTCGGCATTGTTTGCGTCTCGGCCGGCAGGGTGCCTCGAGTAAAAATAGATAAATTGGCCATAGATGACATATACGTAAAGCGCATACAGGTTTGCGTGCTGAAACATATAAGCATCGTTTATGGAAATCGAAAAAACATGTATGCCCCATTGCAATCTCATAATTATGTTCCAGCTTTACATACAAATTCTTCTGCAAATGCAAGTATCAGCTGCTGGATGCTGGCGTTGGATAAATGAATTAAAAAGTATGCAAAGTGTTATTATTTATGGTTTATACATGGTAATACATGTTTTTTTAATATTCAGGATTCCCCACTTTATAATTGAGTCGTAGTATTTATAATTGAACAATTTTCTTCAGTGGAGATTATTTTTAGTGATAATTTTTTGAGATAACTTTCAGTCAGACAAGGCGCTTGGTAGCGTTTGATTTGGTAGATTATTTTTATGAATATCAATGTGACTGAGAGTACGTGCCCGTCGAAGTCGTTCGCCTACGAAAACAAGGCCGACGGTTAATTAGGAAATACGTAAGTGAGGACAAACAATGTGAATACAAATCGTTTTTGTCACGTCCAGCGTATTCTTCGACTCTGCAATCAATTTTTAACAACATTTGATATTTAAGATTTGTTTGCACAGGTTAAAGATTGCAAACTAAGGACAAATTAAAAACAAATTGAAAACGTTGAAAAATGTATTAATCAAAGATAACTGCAGCGAGAAATCAATATTGTAAAAAAAAATGTATGCATCTTGTTGACTCAACAAATTTGTATTGTAACTGAAGTTACGATAATATTATTAAGAATGTTTTTCGTATAGTAAAAAACATGCTTCTCATATTATTTGCAACCTGTCATTACAAATCATTCAGCGCAGCAGGTTTGCTCTACTCGAGTTTTAGATGGAGCATATGACAAGCATAAGTTAGAATATAAAATTTTAAATTAATAATTTTATTCTACTGATTACAATATAATTATATTTTACACATCTAAAACAAGGTATTTATATTAAACTGCTGAAACTTCTACCTTATAAATATTCAAAATTCATTTAATCCTTTTACACTCCAAACTGACTTTCATACAAATATTTGGAACATTGTCTTTAATATCTTTTTTGCAACGTTGTAAGTTGTTAAGAAATTCAATCCACTCTTTCACGAACACGAACGAAAATATTTGTATATTTGAACTCTTCGATGATACTCGGGTGATGATACATACAGTGGGAGGGGGGTGTTAAAAAAGATTAAAAAAGATTGAGGAAAGAAATGGAAGAAGGTAGGAAAACACGATAGTGTGTCAGTTGAACTTTCTCAGCAGATTATAAAAACCTGTTAATGACACGCACACAGCAACTGCGCATGTGTTTTTTTCTCCTTCTTCGTTCGCTCCTTTTTTATTCGCAAAACCGAGTTCGTGAGTGTGCGAAAAACAAGCGTCGAGTTTCAGCTTTGATTGCAAATTCCACAAGGCGTTACGCGAAACAAGTCGTAAAACAATTGGTCGATAAAATTTGTTAAAATATTGGCTATTTTTAAACAGAGGAAATCCGCGCTTTTTCCACCGCTTCACTTTTCCCAGTCCTTTTTTCATTTCGTCCATTGCGTGTAATATCATTGTTTGACGTAATAATTATCACTGACTTTTGTTTGAACTGACGCTTCTTGATAACGACGTACAATTTTGTAAGCGATTTCGCGGAAGTGCAACTTTATCGCTGAAGTTGAGTGCATTGTGCTTGACATTGAGAAGCGCATGTGTGCCTGTAATTTTTTATCCCACCCATGTGACCAAGCTATGGTTTTTATGCTTGTTTCAAATTTTTAATGTATTGTGTACGTATTGAAGAAACGTTGATATAGATATTTTTATACGTAAATTATATTTAATGTAATTACATAATTTGAGTTTTTAATTACAAAAAAAAGATACTATAAATACTACCAATTATATGGTATTTTTGATGCCCAATATCATATTCTTTCCATTTTAATAATGATGCAAATTTTTTGTATCAGGACAGTCTTCAATAATTCATTAATTCTGCATTTTTAATAATTTTTAATGTCTAAACTAATAGAAAACTTGAAATTGTTTTTATAAGAACAAAACCAAAATATTTTTACAAACAATATCAAAATCATGAAAGATGATAAAAATACAGAAACTGATATCAAACCACTCTGCACCTCATCCCTTGTACGAAATTATCCGATACAACTACAATCTAAAAGTCGATGACTGAAGCACTTCAAATTTTACTCTTCAAACTAAATTTTATTGACTGATAAAATATAAACTTGCGCGTTGAAATAATTTTATTCGCTAAAATCTAAAAAGCGAACACAGGTTGAAAGGCTGTAAAGCTAAACTAAAACAGGGGAAGTAGAAAGAGAGAAAATCAGAAGAAAAAGAGAGAGGACCTTGCAGACTTAAATTCTAATGCTTTACAGTTGAATATCTTACATATGTTTAAAAGAAAAATAAGAGTATAAACACAAAAGTCTTCCCTTTTCATAAAATGTTTCAACAACGTTAGGTTGTTGTGAAGTACCAATA
>JABFOV010001803.1:0-22993 GCA_022817685.1 Aradophagus sp. ZL-2020 | reverse complement strand
CACCCTGCTGTGACATCGTCTTGCACGCGAGGATCAGGCCACCACAGTGGCACACGTGCTGCATTTGGTGTGCAACATCAGACGGACCGCAGAGACACAACAATCGCCTTCGCGTGCGAGTGAAATAGGTGAAAAGGAGAGAGGAGAAGAGTTGGTTTGAGAAAAATTGGGGGGGGGGGGGGGAGGGGGGGGGGGGGGAGGTCGTGAATGAGTAGGTTGGACCATGAGGCGAAGTCGTACCGTCAGAGGAAAAAAAAAGTGAGACGTGGCGTGCGGACTTGAATTAAGCCACCCTCAAATATAATTCAATTCCAGCCGAATATGAAAATCGCAGATAAAGCTGCTCGTCGGGAAAACAAAAAAATAATAACGTAAAACGAAAGAAACTGTTTATTATCCTCGAAAAAGAATATATTTTTCATAATTTATAGAAAAACCAAACCGCGACCGTAAAAAGTTGAAAATCAATTCGCCGGAATTCTTCAGTTTATGTAAGTGTGTTTGTTTTATGAAGTCGAATCAAGTGTACTTACATGATTAACACTAGCTATAAAACTGTTTCTGTTTATTTGTAACGGGAAACACTTTTCACCGCGAAAAATAACTTTTGTAATATTTAAAACAACAAAAGATATTATTATTACTTGAAATAAACGTGTTTTTAATCAACTCTTTATTAACAAAGTTGTAAGATAAAACATCAACGAAACAAGTTTTTGGTTGTCATTTGCATTGCGTGATACGACAAGTTTGAAAAAAAAAAAATGATAAGCGTAACATCGAAAGTTCGCCAACTCAATTATATATTTAATTTCAAATTTTGTGTTAATAAAATTTACAATTGTTCGCAACAATTTACCACTGCACTTCCAGTTCAACGAAGTCGGAAAATTTAATTTTATTACATCCTCCGCATAGCACATTCTTCATGAAGTAACTAACTTTTGACCAAGTTTAATTTTCATCTCTGATCTTTTTTCCTCATTTTTACGTCGTGTTTACGAATTGATTTACAATTATTAATATTATGGCACTACATCATGAAACAATATTGTTTTAATAATATGGAGAAATAATAATTTGTTTTTATTATTCACCTTATTATAATTAAAGTTTTTATAACAATTTAAAACCTGTTTGTAACAATGAATAATTTAAATCGTAGGGTCGATGTATAAAATATAATAATAATAATAATAATAATAATAATAATGAACAAACTTGCGTCAACAATAACTAAAACGTTTTTCTCTGCGGGACAAAAGAAGTTTGCATTTTAAAAGCATCTCATAATCTCGTTTTATCAGTTACCCAGTTTTACCTGTGCAACTAACTTTGATACTTATAAAAGTTTCTAGTGTTTACATACTACGTACACGGCAACGCGGTATACATTACCGCAACACTCAAATTTCAACAAGCAAAAAAGATGCATAACTTTTAACCGAATAAGCGCTTGAAATTGTTGTTACATTTTAATCATTGTTCTTTAATCTTTAAAAAAGTGATACTTCAACAAACTTGCACATTTCATGTCATATAAACAAAAAAGAATTCATTTCTGTAATGAAAAACGTAATTTTGCGATCGAGTCAAAAAAATAATTTCATCGCAAATTATAGCAGCTCGAAAATCGAAAAAAATGGAGTTTTACAGCGACAGTTATTAAGATCCATAAATATTCGACTAGCATTTAACTAGAATCTAAAAATACTATTTAAAACGTCTATTAGTTCGCCGCTTCATTTGTCAAAAAACAAAAGCCATTTTGCTCACGTAAATCAACGTCGCCTAAACGATCGTACTTATTTCGTGCACGATCGTTTTAAATCTATGGGCCCATTACATCGTACGCGACTCGAAATATATATATCATCGTTATAGCCCAATCTGCGTGCTTTAACCGTATCGTTCAACTACGGTCACGTCCTAACAAAGTCATCGGTGATTTTTAATTTTTTTTCTGCAACCACGATAAAGGCGATAACAAACGTGTAAAAAAAGCGAGCTCGCATAATAATCGACACGCTCTTCACCCCCCCCCCTCCCCGCGATTATCGACGTTTTCTTGGCCGTACGCTCGTTAATCCACCTGCATCTTCGGGTGGCATAATTTTCGGTCCTGGACATACCATCATCGTCATCTCTGCCGAAATTTATTTATTTTTTTATTACGGCACGCACGTGATTAGAAAATTTCGGATAAAGTCGAAAAAGTTTACGATTACTGCAGTGAGAAAAAGATTTCGTCGATAGAATCAAATTTGGTGTGAACCAATTAAATTTGAAGGTTGATATTTTACCAAATGTGTGGTTTAATCAACCAAATTTGGATTGAACCAGCCAAATTTTAGCATTGATATTTGACCAACTAAATATTCGGTCAACCAAATTAACTTATCAAATTATATGAGCAGGCATAACGAAAATTATGTGATTTGATACCTGTAACTAGATGTTAAGGAAGTTCTATACCTATCTCAAAATCAGCTATTTTGATCTAAGCGCAAATACCACTTTTTCTATATATTAATGTTTCGTTTTATATTATCTGATTAATATTTAATTAATAAACTATTTGAAAATTATTTTTCGTAAACCAATTCCAATTTTTTTCAAAAATAATGACATCACCAAATTTTAATTCAACACTTTTTATATTACAGACTACACTCATAAAAATGTCTATTGTATGCAAGACGAAATATCTTGGCTGAAGACGGAAAGGGTATTATTATTTAGTCAAGATTGTGACGTTTTCATAGAAAACTGACTCGAGCGCCGCCATGCATTTACGCAACGCATATGCACAAGCGCATGATTTTCAAGACAATTTCAGTCTTGACTGTAGATTAATCTTGCTCTGTACTCAAGAAAGTCAACATTTAGCCAGAAGATAATAGTTTTTATGAGTGTATAATTTCTTAAAATTTCAACAAGGTTTACAGTCTCTGACCAAAGAAATTTGACTTTGAAGTTTCAATAAAATTACATTGATTGAATATCTATATACATAATTTTTGTTATCTTTGAGTTCGGATCTTAGGTCACAGCCTGTGAATCTTCTTAAAATTTTGGAAAATTATGGAAAAATACTTAATTAATAATTATACAAAGTTTCATTAAATTTTCATTATTTATGAGATACCTACAAAACACCCTTAACTTTTTTATGTTAATGATATTGTTATTTAATTTAAATAGATAATGTATTTTATACACACGTTTTCATACAGCGTATAAATTATTTTTCACTTGTCCTCTCCGTGTAAAATTCGGATCGAGAATCACGAATTTCGTCTAACGCAACAGCGAACAATTCAATCACGCGCCATAATACTGCACTATACTTTCATCTCAAATCTACATACAACGCAATGACATTAAAATAACGCGAATTCCAAATTACATACGATGCAAATGCGCTCATTAATATTGAAATTTATTAATGAGACTAGTTCAAGTAATACCCGTGAGGTTTGTCTACACATTCTTCGTATATTATAGCTACATAACGATTTGAGCTTTCTCATCTCATGCTCGCTCCTTAAAAGTTCATTCAATTATTCATGCTCCAAATGTTAAGTTAATACTTTTCGTTTAATATAGCCAAAAAAATGTTTTCCTATTAATAAAAAATATGACATTATAACCTATTAAATATCAGGGTATAACAATCTTTTATTTATTTATTTTTCTTCTTGATTATATTTTTTATATATTATACTATTAGTATATTATATATATAATCTCTGTAATACTGATTTATTTCTCTCGAAATTTTATCGAGCTCGTTATTGTTTTGCATAACAATATATTCTGTTATCTATTACAATACGTCAATTTGATCGACGACTTTAACAATTCTGTTATTCTTTGGGTCCTTTGTTCATGGCTGTTTGTTATTACTGTTCTTCGCGGTAACTTCGTTTATCTATATTATCACATTGACAAGTTAAATTAAATTTAATAGATTTACACCGCAACGCACCATGACACGATTATATAGCGTTGATACGATAATATTACATTATTTCAACCTTCAAATTTAACTACATTTCAGCATAATTCCACGATACAGTTTAGAAATTTGATTATATCCATCATTTCTGCATTACTGTCAAATTATGTAATGAAATTCGACTAATGTACGGGAAAAAGTGCAACGCTGTATTAATTTTTTGAATTGCAATGTCAAGGTTGCCAAAAAAATTACATCAACCCATAACTTTTCCAAGTTTACAAAATAGTTTTTTTTTAAATTTTTTTCCGAACTTGCATATTCTTGAGACTTACATTTATTCATCAAAAAATTTGATCCATAACAAAAAAAATTATGATACAAAATATGCACGCAGAAAAATGAATTGGAAAAAGTGCTATAGTTGTCAGCAGTCCGTCCTCACTAAATCATGTTTTCATAATAGTTCTATAGCTACATACATATTTTTCAATACATTACAAGAAAAAGTGCCATAGTAATAGTACTTGTAGCAAAGCCTTTCCCGCAAGTGTTATATAACTATGGCATTTTTCCTACATTTAGCTATAGTACTATTATGAAAACATGGTTTAGTGACAACTTTTTCCAATTTATTTTTTGTGTGTGGATTTTTCGAAATCCAGTTTTCAACTTCCATCCGAATTTCCAAAAAACGTGTCTACAGTCTTCCCTCGACCATTGCGATCATCAAATACCAAACAATCATCAAACATCGCAAAGCGCTGTTCGAAAACCAACCGTACGAGCAAACCATTTTTGCTAGCCAAAGTCACACTGGGCAAAAAAAATATGTTGCAGTAGCATGAAAACTGCGTTCCTGAAAGATTTTGACCAGATGTCAACATTAAGTACTGCCATAACAATATGACAAAGTAAAATCAGCAGATTGTACATACACTGAGAAAACCATATTGTAACCACCACAACATATATTGTAACGTGGACAATTTCATATAGTAAACTATTTACGATATCATATCGTAACTACTTTCAGCCAATGACATCGCCAGATTGCTTTATTTCGAGCAATGAGCATGCTGGAAATTTTACAATCCATATGGTACGATATCGTTTTCTCGGTGTAGCTAGAGACAGAATGCTGACCTTAGCCAACATGTCAAATTATTACTATTTCTATATCGAGTTTTCTTAACATTTCTTTTCATTGCAAAATTTACTTGACAATTAATAAATCAATTTACCCAGCTTACATTCACTTGTTACATTTTCTTATGACAAACTCGCGAACGACATAAACAAATGCCTGCAAATGTTCGATGATATTAAAAAAGATGAGGCAGCCTGTTCGCCGAGTCCAGTTTACTTGGTATTTTAAATTTTAATTTTAATGCCGCAAAAACATATTCTTTTTTCCCAGTGCAGCTTTCGCAATTTGGTTAAAAATCTCGTTCGACGTTGCCGCGCTTTAATCTGCGATAATGCTCGATCTCGGCGGCGTCGGAGCACTTCGGTTCCGCCGGTACTCTTTGAATCGCGGGACGCGAAAATTTAATGCCGAGGACGGCGTTTCGAATCTCGGCGCGATCGAATGTTTTTTCCTCTCCTTTTCACTTCGCCGTTTCTCAGTGGATGCTATTTTTTGCGAGCGCGGATTCCGCCGTGTTATATCTGTGTCGCGCATTCAGCCTCACGTTCGTACATCAATACATCCGGCCGGGCTACGTGTGTTCATCGGTGTGCACTCGCTTTTGTGCGATTTCCTGATGTGTGTCATCGCGGGTTCTCAAAGTAGGTGAAACCGCCGGCGGGATTTATTTACCCGGCCGAAGAAGAACGAGATCAATGGTCCGCGCCAATCAGCGGCCGACGATTCGTCGAGCCGATTCGCCGCAAAAACCGCGCCGCTGATTGCGCGATAAGATTCGCTCGGCCGTTTTCGAATGCCGCGCGGACACCGGAAACCGAGCATCGTTCGCCACGCGCATCACCGGCAAAGAGGCGCGCTTTTAACGTTTCGTTTTTCGTCCGCCGGCGAAACGACAGTTCCGCAGCAATCTGCACGGGCGCAATGAAAACTGTTTGACGAATAATCTCATGCAAGTGGAATTGTTTTTAAACAACTATATTTATCAACGTAGAAAAAACTTGCAATCAAAATTACCATAACTTATTTACCCACAATTTTTTCTGTAATAGTGTGACGATTTGACTCTAATAACTTATGGTAATTTTTGTTGTAACTTTTTTCTGCGCGTATGCCTCAAAACTCAAAAGAAAATAAGTGTCTCGAAACGAAACACTTTTTTTATTATACCTCGAGTTTAATAATAATTTAACAAAATATGTTTCAATAGAAACACAGAATTTAACCCTTTCGCGACTACGGACGAGATATCTCATTTAAAATACATTATTGTGTACATTTTAAATGAGCGAAAATGTCCGTGGTCGCGAAAGGGTTAAGCTTGTTTTTGTAAAATTAATTAGAAAAGATCATTCGAATCAAAGCAAGCAAATACTACTGTCAAGAAATAATTTCAACATTGTTGTTCGTTTTGCTGTTGAATCTTGAAAAAGAAAAAAAAAACGAGTACCGTCAAAATTCGTTTTGATACGGTGATGAATTTTTAATCCAAGCTGTTCTTTATTTATATTTTTCAACGATTCGTACGAATACTTCCACGTGGGAATCTTCGCACTCATTTATTTGAATAGAAAACGATTTCACAAAAAAGACTGACAATGCAATCAAACACTTTTGCGACTATAGTTTTTATTTGTCAGCTCGTATGTATTTCTGATTTTCTATGCCGAACGAACGTTAGTAGTTGTAAAGTATCATTAAGGCGGGAATTGTCGAAATATTTCAGGAGCAAAGTGGCCGCGGCTCTGCTCAACAAGCATCTACAAATCAACGGGATCTCAGCGGGATTAACGTCATTAGCGACCGTGGGCCAATCCTCGCCGGAACCGATGCCGGAGGATCCGCCAATGACGAACAGCAGTAAAATGAAACGCGAAAGGAAAGCAGCGAGAACACTCGGCATAATTATGTCCGCTTTCCTCGCCTGTTGGCTTCCGTTTTTCCTTTGGTAAGTTGAAATAAAGGATCTTTTATTATCAAACAAAGCGTCTCGAATGCCGAGATAACGCGATACACTTGTCGATCGCGTAACATCCGACTATTTCTGTTCGACCAAATCTTTGGACAAACTACTCAGCAGAAATCAATCGGCTGCGTTGAAAGGAGTATCATAGACGCGGATTCAGTGTTTTGCGTTGACATTTTTCTTCCGCGAAAATAATCATTCTCGAATGAATTTCCCGAACGACTAAGTTGTAATTTATCAATCTGACAAATTAGAGATTTTCAAATTTATAAATTAGAAATTTTACTTTATATGTAATTCTATATTTTATTACTCTGAAAAAAAAAAACAAACGAAAAAAAAACGTTGCTAATCGGAAAAGAAACACGTGTTGCGATTGGTACAGTAGGGTATTTTTACATGCATTCCCATTATCAAATTAAATAAAAATAAAAAGAAAAAAAATCGTCTCTCGTTCATCGGCCAAAGTCTACGATTTCAATAGTTCAACAAAACTTGAAAGTCACTTTGATTATCTGCATTTGCACAATTACTTTAATTAAAAGTCCAATCGTGCGACCAAAAATGGAGATAATGAAAGGGGTTTTCTTAAACGAGGGAAAAAAGGTCGAGTTAAAAAGACCGCCACATGAAAAAGATTGATGATAATTTTCTTGCACCGCGAGAATGAATTCGCACGGCAAAAGTTTCATCTATGTCATTTTGAGGAACACCAAGGCAAAGTAAATAATTTCTGATACGCAGCTCTGATTTAGATTTATCGATAGCGCTTCATTTGTTGTTTACAAAACAATCGATCAACGTCCGACAGACAAACTACAAGGCGTCTATGTCCCGAGAAAAGGAAAGGCAAAAATCATATTACTCGCCAATCTGTTAAGAAGATGAGTAATGATAATAAAATATCAATGTTTCTAGATTCCGTTTTCATGATTTTTACATAAGAATATCAATAAAAATATCGAGTATATTTTAGTTTAATTTAATTAATATACAAAAAAATTTTTTTCATAAATCAAACGACTTTTGATACATTTTTTCTAAATGTTATTTTTATAACGAAAACTAAGTTGGCCACGTGGCAAACTCCACGAGTTATAAATTGGGAAAAAAATACAACGATCAAACAAAAGAAAAATAAGATCTTCAAGAACAAAGATATACATTTTTTTAAAATATATTTTTTATATGTATCTTAAATGATTACTTATATTTTGAAAAATTCTTATATTTCATTATTAGAACGATTGACATTATATATATTTGAATAAATTGATAGCTTTCCTTATTTCAGTACGATTAATAAAAAATAAAGAAAAAATATGTTATTGTCATTAATTCATATAACAAAAGCACAGATATCAGCTTTTACGATGTTTTCATTTTCAGAATAAAAAATTCACCCGGCAAATTTTACACGTGAACAATTTTCTTCTCGGTACTTACATTTGTATTTGTATTTACCTTCGCGTGTATATTTTGGAATCCTCGCTTGAATATTTCATATTAAATCCTTCGATAACCTGAATCAGAATCAATAAATAGAAACATTTGTTTCGTAATACAGCTTGAACAAAATGTTTCCTTTTATTTAAAACAACAATTTTCTTGTTATAAAAATAACTTTCTTTTACTTCAGCAAATATGAAAAGGCATTACAATGAATGAAATAAAAATCTATAAATATTTTAATACAATTATTAAATTACTAAGTTTTATATTAAGGCAAAAGAACAAATTATTTACTTTGAATACATGATCGCAGGGAAACGTGAAATAAGATACGAGAATGTATAACGGTATCGTATAGTTTTTCATACAATTTTCGCAAATGACATTTCGTTCGAGTCAATAACTTCTTGATTACCGAACAAAATTGTATCGAAGGCAGATGTATTACTACAAAATACGACGTGCAATACATTATTAATAAAGTAAATGCATTTCGCTTTTACGGGACGAGCTTGAATCTTCATGAAGATAAAGTTTGCAAAACTTTTTTTCCGAGCAAATAACTACTTTAATCAATTTCAAGTGAAAACAAATAATGCTATGTATATCGTGAAAGTCATACGTATATACGTACACTTCAAAAACAAGTGAGATCTTTCTGATGATTAAGACTTTTTTGACGTCCCAATTATGAAAATATAATCTAAGTATATTTAAAAAAAAAAAAACGTAGTATTTATTCTGAGTATTTTGCTTGCAAATATCCACCGCGGTTGTAAAGTTGCGTTTTACTCCCTAGGTTATTAATACACTATCAGTCCAATATAATCATCGTCAAGATCGTCACTCTAATTCTGTTTCACTACTTTCGTAAACCAATTCGAATTCGTTACCTCCTCCCCCCCCCCCCCACATACATACACTTTTAATGGAAAAGCACTGTAGAGCAATAAAAATTGGGCGCCGGTAATCCGAGGACGAAAAACCTTGAAAGTTACAAAGCAACGAAACAACGCGGAAAAAAGAAACCACGGCTCAGTTTGACGCGGGCGAATTCGGAAAGACGATCTGGCGAATCGATGCGCTGATATTGGCGCGAAAAAAGTGCGGCCCCGAGGTCGATTGGCTGTGCAAAGGACTCAATTTGTACTAGTTACCGCGTGTCAAGTGCCACTTGGAAATTGAACGCTCGTGGGACCGCGCGGGCGGACGAATTAAATTGGACTCGAAGTGACTCGAAAATTTGAAAAAAAGTAACCAACACCGGGGCCTTCGAGTTTTGTTTTTTTCCGCGCCACTTCGGGCCGCTTTTCAATTAAAACTTTCGTCGCGACGGCCGGTCGATCGAAGCTCCCGACGATGGACGTCGCCAATAAGATTCTCACAAGTGAAACTGCAGTGTCACGATTCAGAGACGATTCAATTTAAGTTTGATATTATTTCTCTCGCTCATCAACCTAACGAGATAGTGATTTCAACAAGAAATAATCCATTTATATGACAATTAATTATGTAAAAAGGAAATTCCAAGCATTTTTTTATTAACGAATTTAAATTTAGACAAATTTCCAATGAAATTCGTTGTTACTTTGTTTACTATTTGCGGAAATACTACGAAAAATAGCATAGAATCTTCTGAATAATTATATTTCACTTACTTAATTTTACATTTTTCTATAATTTGTGTACAAAAATTCCACGAAGAATGGAAAACAAAATTTTACTTTTTACAATCGTTTTCTAAGTTCAAATTCGTTGATAAAAAAACGTTTGGAACTTGCTTAACATAATTTCTTACAATTTTTCAACGTTCGGATTTTTCATCGTAGGGTTACTTCTTATTTAACATCCAATTAAACAATTTTTCTCTACGCATCGGAATTTCAGTTTCAAATTTCTAGTAATCCTATAATAATTATAAAAAATTTATGACATTATTTATAATTTTATAGTCTGAATACAAAGTGTACAGAAGAAATTTAAAACTGCAGTCTATAAATTATAATTCTCAAATAATTCGTTTATAAAAACCATTTCATTTTTTTGGCAATCTAAATTATTTGATATTTACTTTGAAGATAATTTCTTCGCTGAAAATTCCGAGTCGGAAAGTTTATCGATACGTATATACACTGAGAAAAAAATGTATAAGTTTACTATACTCTATAATAACGCGGGACGAATCACGAATTAATTTCTGTATTAATGACAATGCAATCTGCATTAAAATATCAGAATCATCCAAACTAAACGAAAGATATTGAAAATAATATCTTTAATAATTTCTCGACATTCAAATAGATCGTTAACAACACCGAAAATGAAAACATATATATAATGTCGATAAAGATAAAAAGAAAATTATCTAAACTTCTTTATCTTAATTATCTAAAGTATAATCAAATGATAAAGATGAATTATAAAAATCCTTACAAATGTACTTAGCGCCTGCATTATCGTAAAGTCTAGTAAATTTTTGCTGTAATTTTTTTTTCAGTGTACGTGCACGAGGGGTGTTATTAAAATGCCGTGGTTCATTCTATTATCGCTTGGACGCGATGAAAAATTTGTTGAAAAAAAAAGAATGAGTAATTAATACTAAACAAGTATCGTTTTTGCTCCTCGAGCTAACGAGGTGCAGCAATTTAATAAAAGTCGATTCTCCGCTGACAATACATAATAACGATCTGTTATTGAAGTATAAACGGTTCTTATATTAATTGATGTTTCGCATCTTGTATAAAATACAAAATAACGAAGTGAATTTGAACGGTGAATTCATCGCCGAAGTAAAAAGAAAATCCACTGCAAATGAACTGTAAGGTACATTGTTTGCTGATATAAGTAATAAAACCACTCCAAATTCAACCTTATTAAAAATAATTATTATGTAATTAATTATATTGTCGAAGAAAAGTTGATTTAATAAATAAAGCTTCCTTTCAGCAATTAATTATTCAACAACTTTATACTCATGATTTAATTTTCTGCGTAAAATAACGGTGCATTCTGAATAACAACCCTCGTTGGAAATTTATTAAAAATAATGATTCGAATAAATATCTATTGAAAATTCTGTAATTTGAATTGAAAAATTTTCAAAAAAATATTTCATATTTTAATTGAATCAAGTAATAAGAGTAAAACACATTATAACATTGAAATATGAGAAGAAAAAGATAACAAATTAATTTAAGAACTTTAAAAAAAAATTGTTTATTTGCGTTCAATATTTTAAAGTTAATTTATTACTGTCATTAAGTGATCATTGTGTTGGTTAAAACCGACTTTTTTTTCTCCTTAAAGATTCAGATAAAAGGAAATAATTTAGTCAGAGTAAAAAATAATAATAAAAAAAATAAATAAAATTACGAGACGTTGTATCACCAAAGACCGTGCATAAGATGCTCTTCTGCGACAAGTCTGCGGCCTTGCCGCATGTTTTATGAATGAAAATTGCATTTCGAGCTCCACTTTACGTCACGAAACTTGCTCGTTAATGCGATCAATCGTTATTGAATTTTTATTTAGGTTGGTATTTTATACTGTAAGATCGAACGAGCGGACAGATGGAATGGAATTTGGAATATCTACCTTTGGTGAAGAAGCCAGTACTAAAGCAATCAACGAAATAATCAATTGACGTGTAATAATCATAAGAAAACGGTCTAAATTAAGAGAACGAAAGAAAAATTGCTAAGAATAATTGATCGAAATTGAAACAGGACAATTCACTGGTGGAACGTTCTCACGGAAAATTATTCGGTTAAATTAACCGAAATGCGGTCGAGTTAACTTAATTTTCCGGTAAAAATTTCTTAATTCAATGAATGACATGTTGTAGATGTTGAAACGAGAAATCCCAACGATGATAAGCAAACGAAAATAATAAAGCATAATCAAAAAAAGTGCATAATCAACACACATTAAAAAATATTTATTTAATGATAAATTCATCCTCGGAAATTAATTTTCGTGAAATCGGTCGATTAAAAATCTCTTGAATTCAATTTTCGTTCGCTGCAAAGTATCAACTTCAATCAACTTAAAAAGCAAAATCAAATGCCAATGCTATATTTTTGCTAAAAAAAAAAAAAAAACAAACAAACAAAAATTTTAATCTGCAATTGAAAACGCCTACCAAATGATCAAAAAAGTCTCCGGCCATTGAAAAGCAATTGAAAAGAAATAATCGGCCGGTCGTAAATAATCATCAAACATCAATACGCCAAATCCGAAGCACGATTAATTCACCGTCAAACCGTTGATAACTCACAGTCAAATTAATCCCCAAGTTGGCCCAGCGGGAAAGCCTTTCGCGGACCACAAAGTCCGTCGGGAGGACAAGTTCGGCGAGCAGCGATATCGGCCATTATCTCGGCCGAAAGTTGGATAAGGTTATAGCGAAAAATCGGGGGGGGGGGGGCGACGGTCGCTCGGCGGGAAGATAAGCTGAAAATTATGCCCGCGCGAGGCTGCTCTTGCGCCCAACTTGCTCGGCTCTATAATCGACTGCAAATGACATTACGGGCTGACCTAAGAATAGTCGGGGATCTGGAACGATCAAGCGACGATCCGGAGCGTTCGAAATTGCGAAAGGTCAGCATATCGGGTCAATATAACGGCTCTTGATGAATAGATAGTTTGATCGTGATGAGCGTAGGCGCGCAAATATCAAGACGTACGAGATGAATCCGATATTCGTCCGAATCCCGGATTTCCACTCTTGACCTCGTTCACACCCAAAAGTTTCCTCGAGATCCAATTATCGCGTCGATCGCCAGGAGTGTAATTACTATCTTCCGTCTCCCTTTTTTCCCTTTTTTCTATTCTTTTATTCATTTCATTTTTAATTTTTTTGTTTATTTTTCTTTTTCCGTTGCTGTTTGTTTGCTCCCTTTAACAGAAAAAGATGCGTCCACTTTGTTTCGCTTGCCGCCGTTCGAATGCTGATAAATATTTCGCGCCACGCGTACGGGGCATTGAAAATTTGAAATCATTTAAAAGGCCAGGACAAGGGGAATTAAATTGCACTCGGATGTATTTGCGAATTCGGTCGCAGTTTTGTTTCGCCGGCAAAATATTAAATTGATGGAGCGATCGAATCAAAGTGAATGCAATTTGTTCGGCCAAATGAAATTACCGCGGTGAAACTTTTTCGCCGACTTTTCGTTGGAATTTCGTCGCGATCGATCACGGAGATCTTCGAGCCTTTTCCCACCTGCGGTCGCGTCGCGTTGCGACGATCGCGGCCGCACTTCTCGATTCAAACAAACGGTTGTCTCGATTTAACGCAAAGAATTGTTCCGCGGTCGTTATTTCTTTACACTCGGTAATAGTTGAAAACAATTTTTCTTTCAATCAATTTCGTCGATATTTGGTCGATTCGAAGTATCGTTAAAAGTACCAAACGGAATGATTCGGTTGAATCGAAAAAAAAAAAAAATGTTTATCCCACGTTTCGTTGAAAAGAAGTTCCAACAAATGGCGCCTTTGTGCACTTATCGATCGGTTGACAAACCCGTGCAATTAAATTTAATAAACGCGACGAATAAATAATTCATGCACCGAGAAATTCGAAACCCGAGTCGTCGAGGGGAAATTTGAACGATTTTCATTCAGAATCCCCGAACAAAAATATAATCTAATCGATAATCAATCGATTGGAATTAATCGATATAAATTTTACATAACGAATTTTTGTCACGTCTCAACTTTTGACGATCAATTATTTATGTTGTTTCAGCCTTTCGACTAATGATACAAAATATTGTTAAATTAATGAATTAACAAGAAAGTACTTTAAATTGTTATTTAAGAGACTGACTTAACTATTCTAATGGGATTCCATATTTGTGTACATTTCAGGCTCGTAAAACAATACCACGTTTTAATGAAATCATCGTGATGGCAAAAATTTATACTCCATTGAAAATAGAAATTCGTAAACGCATTAAAAATAAAGGCGAAAGGTCATCGTTTGCATCACGGTATTCAGACAATAAAAACCACGGAATTTAATAAAACAATAATTACATGATTTATGAAAATAATAAAAAAAATGTATGGTTGGAAAATTGCGTCTAGTGTTCGGAGTGAACGAAAAAATCGAAAAAAAAAAAAAAATTAAAAAATGAAATAAGAAAAGGAAGAAGGAAAAAGAAACGAGAAGAGTCTTGGAATCCGATAAACGGCTTCGCGAACTTAATTATATAGACAACCTAAATTCCGTATAAGCTGTATAACGCAAACTTCCAAGGAAATAAGAGTTTTAACATAATGGATCATTTTTATAACAAATGATCTATGATTGGAATTTCATAAAATTGATTCAAACAGAAACAAAAAATTAAAAAAAAAAAATAAATAAATAAAAAACTTGACAAAAATCTCGCGAGGTTTTGTTGCATTGAAACTTCGTCTTCCGAGCAGAGCATTATTACGATTTCTCTCGTCGATGTTACGTAATATCGGGAGACACATTAATTTATTGTAAAGTTTCTTGAATTCCGTTTCTGACTTATTTATCGTGTTATTTTATGATGTTGTAAAAAGCTTTCCGTGCGACAAGTTCCGCGAAACTTCCGCTTCCACGACGAAATATGGCAATACCTCGAAAACCTTATCCCCATTAATTTTCTGATACGTCATTTAAAAAACAAAAACCAAAAAAAAAAAAAAAACGACAAAATAAAACGCAAAAGCCAATACTTACGTTTTCCTTTTTTCTTTCGTTTATTATGTACTTATTATTTTAATTTATGTTTTCAATAACATTTAAAAAATGTCTCCGATATTCGTTTCTTTCGCTCGTTTATTATTATTTAATTTTTGTACCTTATTATTCGTTCGCATTTTTCATACCGAATAATTTGTTTATTTATTTATTAATCTGACATTTAAATTGTTTATTTCAAATTATTAACAAATAAGCCATGAATCTCGTCTAATTGGTATGCCCGAAATTAATCGTTACCATTTCATCTTTATACGCCCTCGTTAAAGATTTGTCGCTGCTTTACACCGTCTATCTTACAACGTTTCCAGCGGCCGAAAATTATTATCGTGTCACAAATTAACGGCAAAGCACTGCAATATACACCGTATGACATTTCTCATTAGTATAACCATCCAATTTTCTCGCTCTGAAATATTCCAGTAATCATAAAACTAATTAACATATACGTAACGCCGGGCA
The DNA here is from genome assembly GCA_022817685.1 of Aradophagus sp. ZL-2020. Lineage (NCBI taxonomy): Eukaryota > Metazoa > Arthropoda > Insecta > Hymenoptera > Scelionidae > Aradophagus > Aradophagus sp. ZL-2020. Next base: position 7,269 of record JABFOV010001803.1, on the reverse strand, counting down.
TACACGACGCTCAAAAATAAGACAATTTCCCGGGCAATCTTGCCCGGTGGCTTCGCTCGTGATTCGATTAGCCGTCTATTACACTCGCTTAGCGCTGTGGCAATCCCCCCACCACACCGTCAACATCTCCTAATACTACTAATAGATTTTGTCGGTGTTAAAGAAATGGCAATTATTGCGAAAAACGAAAATAGCAACTGATTAAAAACTATCAAATTCGCAATTAAAAAAATATTTTGTATTTTACATAAGTTGTTGCACAATTTAGTAAAATTTTATTAGTACTCAATGACGAAGTCAATTTGACAACATATTATCAACATTAATGACAGTCCAACGCATTCATTTTTCTCGCAGTCGACGAGAAGAATCCCGTGTTAAAAGTTCCAGGCAATTCCGTTGAAAAAAAAAAAACTGAAAAGAATTGCCAGGAAATGTGAACTCGAAATTTCCAGGGATAAGAAATATATTTCCGGGAAAGGCGGATCTTCAAAATTGACCTTGATGGGAAATGTACAGGTAAAAAATGGAAATTTCGTGGTACATAGAGGAAATGTCGGGTTTGATTTTTTGGGATTTAAAAAAAACGAAATTTCCGTTTTTTGCCTGGACATTTCCTGCCAAGGCCAATTTTGAAGATCCGCCTTCCTCGGAAATATCTATCTTATCTCTGGAAATTCAGGGTTCACATTTCCTGGCAATTCCTCTCAGTTTTTTTTTTTTTTTTTTTTTTTTTTTGCCTGGAACTTTTAACGCGGGATCTTTGAATTTCGACACCGAGAAATCTCGATTACACATCATTACTGAATGACGCATCATTGAATTGAAAATATTCGACGAGATCGAAAGATGAAAAGTTGGAGGTGCCAGGTCTGAAGAGCACTTCCCGGTCGCGGCTGTGGTGATATCTGTAATATGCGGACAGACAATATCGTATGCCATTTTACATGCACTATCTTTTTCGCTGAATCGCAATGTAATATTCGTGTACCGAGTTCCGAATACAAATTGTAAGTCAAAAAATGATACCAGAATTATTCGAATACAATCATCCATCGATCATTCACTGGATCTACAATTTTCTCAATATTAATACTTGTAGGACATTTTATACGATTTGAATTTTTATAACATTTTATAAACTTCTACCAAAATCTTGACTTACTGTCATTTAAGTAATTAATCACGACGAATTTGTCAAATTTACTTCCCTAATATGAAAATGAAAAGTGTGCCGAAAGTGGGTACTTTCGGTACACTTTTGAAATTTGACTGCCCTCACTTACTTCGAAAAGTAAAATTTCACACTTGTGACCAAAAGTAATTCTTTCGGCTCTAGGTATAAAGATCATATTAATATATAATAAACGTATTTTACTACTTTTATGTATATAAATAAATTGCTAATTGAACCAATATAATTTAAACAAAGTACAGGTATTTATATTAATTTTTGTTCATAATTTTTTACCATATAACAAAAAAAAATATATCTTTACAGTGACATCCCTAATGTTTTTATGTATACCGTAAATATACCGGTGTAAATGCCCTAGTAGAAATTTAAAAATAGTGACCGGGCCCTGATACGGTTGTAACGCACGGCATCGATATGGCCCTAATATGGCAACTTTTTCTGATCAGGTCCTCATGTGGCACTTGCGAGGAAAAATTGCCCTATCAGGGCCATATCGATGCCGTGCGTTACAACCGTATCAGGGCCCTGTCATTATTTTTAAATTTCTACTAGGGTGGAACCAATTGAATTGAAACAATTCTGGAAAAACACCAGAATCACACTATATGGTTGTAAACACAGGTCTATCGCCACCCTGTTATTACCACCTTGAAACGAATTTTGATAATCAAAAAAGAAGGATAATTCTTTCAGTGCGAGAAAATTAAATTTATTTTGACAAAATATGAAATTTATCATAGATATGAAAAAACACTAGTTCAGTGATAAAGGCTTGGAAAATCACCTTAAGAAATTTCCCAACCAACCAACCTAATTACATCAACACAACTGAAGACTAACGAGCTTTACAACCATCAAAGCTACTGAAACGAATATTATGAGCAAACAAACGATAACAGCATCACACAAAATTTCAGATTCATTCGTCCGAATGCTTAAGGAAATTACCGCGAATTCACTGCTATTTACCAAAAGCTACATCATTACTGAAACGAGCCTCACTTACAACACAAACCCGACCAACTCAGCATGAATAAATCTAGATCCTCCGTCCCAAAATTGATCTCAGCACTTGTTCACCAAACTAGTGAGCCAATCATTTTTTCCCCCTCGAACGAGCCGTGCCGCGCCACGTTCAATTACGATCATTGAAAAGTCCAACATTTATCAAACATTAAACCCAAGAATCCATTATTAACCATAATCTCACTTCAGATCCCATTATAGATTACCTTAATTTACGAACGAAAAACTGTAATCCGAAGGTCAACAAGACGAAAGAAATAACTCGTGAATAATGCACACCGTGTACTCCAAGTAACTAAATAAGCTCAACGAAACTGCGGGATACAAATGTTTGCACAGACACAATTCGAGGAGCCTCTCGCAGCGAAGAAAGGAACTATCAAATAATGATGCCGCGATTTATTCGCCGACGATAAATTCGACCGAAAATAAACGCTCTCGGCGGTGCAATATGCATCGTCGATTGACTTCGAATGCAATCCACGCTGAATCGTCTTGTAACGAATGTCGCGGAGCGTTGATTAAAAAATGAGCAGGATGATTAAAATTAAAATTAAACGCTCAAGGCGACTTTCTTCTCGAAAGGTATTACGAAAGCTCGAGGCTCTAAAAATAAAGCACCTTCGGTGTTTACTGAATAGGCATTGATACAGGGATACGTCCGATTGCTGTTATTATTTTTATCCTCGGATATGCACTTCGCCGTGATGCAACTTGCCGAGTGATACCGTTCGTGCAGCGTCCTAATGTATTTCAGATAACGACTGCCGGAAGTTCAAGCACGGCCACTAGGCCTCGCTAACTGGAGAATCAATTTATGGCTGGAAACTGGGTCGGCTCGAGCATCTCGAAGAATGCGTTGTTTTTTGCCGAAGACGTGGAATGTGCATATGCATGTCTTGTCCCCGTCGTTTCGAGGATGCCTCCCGATACGTGCATCCGAACGATGTCCAAATTTCACGGAATCGCCGGATTCCTGTCATTCGAATGCCGCATCGTGTATTCAAATAGCTAATATTTCGCTGCGAAAACACCTTTTTTTAGATTTTTCAAACACTCTTTAAAAATAAGACACAAATGAGTGTCTTTGTGTCTTGTCTTAAGACACTTTGGAGATACTTGTTTTTTTATTGAAATGCAAGGTTTGATTTTATATCGATGGCTGCGAACGAAATTGGCAACGAAGAACCCCCATTCCGGATCTTCATTGTCAGTTTGAGAATGGGGCTTCTTCGTTTCTAATTCTAGAATAGGATTTTTTTATTGCCAGTTTGAGAATGGGGGTTTTTCTTCCCAGCCATCGATATAAGGTTGCAGAAGCCACGATAAGTTTCGAATAAATATACTTTGAATCGAAATAATTTGTGCAATACCACATGAAATGTTCAATTACCACTAATTTGAAAGTAATTGTTCATAAAGCCGAAAATTCGGAACAGTTACGACTTCTCATTCGTCATTCTAACAAAACCTTTCCCAACAGTTGAGCGACTATGTATGAAATTAATTTAAAGCGATTTAATAAAACACGTTCCATTATACAGATTAATCATTTTCAATTGAATTTTAATGGATTTATGCATTTATACACGGTGATGAAAAGAGATCATTTAAAAATCGAGAAGCAATATAATAAATCTTATTATATTTTTTTTTTCTAACAGGAACATAATTTTTCTCGTTATTCTAAACTTCATACATTTTCAAAGTTCTGATTTGAAATCTCAGTGATGCATTTTTTCGTTCCATATGAATATCATTTGCAAGTATCTATATTGTAAAAAGTAATTGCGTATGATATACAAATGTCGTCTGCTCGAACAAAATCAAATATGCAGATTTTTATCGATTTATGCGGATAATAATTGCCGGTGCCCACACTCAATCAAATAAGCATGAGCGTGATTTTCTTAAAATCAATATTCATAAATCTCCAATCTTCCGAATCATTTTGTCATATTTTAACGAACGTGAATTTTCAGGATCGTGTGCTCCTTTAACGAAATACGAAACAATTTCACGTTGCCCACTGCTCGGATTTTCGCCGACCGACCAAATGAGGTGCCACTCGAAAACGAATGTTTAATTAATCGAATCGACTAAATATATATATTAATTGTTTGTACTTATTGAGGTCAGCGGGAGCATATACAAACTAACACTTTAATCACCTAATAACCCATTTCCAAATTCAATAGTTCCAATTTTACGCTCGCAATCAATATTCAACGCAACTCGATGCAACGGTATCCAATTATTTCGCAATCGCAACCAAACTGTGATGAAAAATTGTTATAAATATATTACACCCCGAAAGAACATAATCCCCTGAATCATCGGCCGAGTCCGCCGGGACGTTCGAGCGAAATTGAACGTCGAGTGTAACGTTTCGGCGGATTTAAGTTGTCGGCGAGTTGCCGCGCGCTTGACACAGAAATCGCGAAAGACGTTGTGTATTAATAACAATTATCGATCTGTTAACAGGTACGTGATAACTGCGCTGTGCGATACGTGCCAAAGTGGGAACATCGTCGTGGCGGCCGTGTTTTGGGTGGGCTACTTCAACAGCGCCTTGAACCCGTTGATTTACGCGTACTTCAACCGCGAATTCCGGGTGGCCTTCCGCAAAACTCTGGAGAGTTGCTGCGCAGTTCTGGGCCCGGTGCGGGACCTCAGGCAGGTGCACCGGAAACAGGATCTTGTGCACAGCAACGCCTCTTCGGAATTGCACGTCAATCAATTGCGAACGAGCGAAATGACCAACGTTCATATCGAGGCCTGCATTTAAGCTCCTCCGTCGCGATTTTACGATACGATGCAATCTGGATCCCCGGTGAGACCGACGCCGAGTTCGATCGACAGGACGATCGATTCAAATTCAAATTCGAATGAAGTTGAAGTTTCCGACGTTTATTAATAAACGAAAATTCGTCATTTATAATTTAGTAACATATATTGTAATCGAAAATGAAAACAATTATATTCAGACATTTGAAATATTGTAGCTTCTTCTTGTAAAATTATTAAATAAAAAATATACTTTAATTTGTATGAAGACAAGTATATCAGATTCTATTTTCGTTTACTAGTAAACGTTGGAAACTTCAAGTACATCAATTCGAGGTGTGGTGCAAAAGTTTTGATGCTTTGGCCTTGTGAAGTTTACATTGATCGAATTTGCTGGTTAACGCTGTCGGTAAAGTATCAACGAATTGGTTGTAACGACTTTACCGACGTTACGCTGTTTGAAAAAGTCTCTTAAGGTGACTCCTCGTGTCTAGTGTCACGGAGTTAGTGTCTTTTAAAATTGCAATTCCAAATGATGAAATTAAAACTTTTAAATATAATCCAGCAAATGTTTGACAATGGGAGAATGGTTCGAGCATTCGAAATTGCAATTTCTTAAACAATTGTGAGCTGTAAAACTGCCAAAGCATTTTTTTCCACCTGGAAAGTTTTGGCAGTTTCTGCATTCGAACAAAAGAAAAGAATTAATTTTTACAAAATCAAAAATATTCTCCCAAAGTGATACAATTGCTGGATTATATTTATTTTGCATAATTATCAATTTTAACAACATTATTTAAAAAAAGACTGATTTAGTGATAATAGCTTGAAGAATCACCTTAAGGTGACTCCTCATGTCTGGTGTCACGGAGTTAGTGTCTTTTAAAATTGCAATTTCAAATGATGAAATTACAACTTTCAAATATTATCCAGTCAATATGTTTGACGACGAAAGAATGATTCAAGCAGTTTGAATTGCAATTCTTTAAATAATCGTGGGCTGTGAAACTGCCAAAACATTTGTTTCCAGGTGAAAAGTTTTGGCAGTTTGGCATTCGAACAAAAGAAAAGAATTAATTTTTACAAACTAAAAATCATTCTCCCAGAGCCATACAATTGCTGGATTATGTTTATTTTTAAAAATTGTTAAAATTACCAATATTATTCAAAAACACCCTAGTCTAGTAACAAAGGCTTGAAGAATCACCTTAAATCTCTTAAAAACTATTTGAATAAGTTGAAGAACTAGCAGTTTCAGAAAGTTTGTTACGGCCTTGCAAATAATTTCAAATCCAAAAATTTGTTTAAAAAATATTTACAATTGCTTGTTACACTGTAAAACACTGTAGTTCGAGACTACTGAACTCCTTATTTTAAGCAGTTTTAAGAAATTTCTTTTAACGTTGTATAAATCCTTTTAGAAGAACGATGGAAATGTTTGTTTATGGTCATGAAGAAGGAAGTTCTTCGCAATCGTAATTTTACTTCCTTGTCATTGGAGAATCGGTTTGGTTCAACGGGGAGTAACGGTAATTGCATTATAAATGTAAACACGACCATCTGAGGTGCCATAAAAAATGCAAGTCTCTGCTCAAACCTTGTCATGGTCACACTTACGTTTGCAAAACGTTTGGTGACCTTGGCATAACTGTATATACGCATGTAAATAGATCTGTATAATGTACACGACGTATTCATGTAACATAAATTATAACGAAAAAGAAAAGTTTAGGTCAACTCAAAAATAGCGCCTGCAAAGGAAATTACCTAATTGAATCGGTTTGATCTGAATCAATCGAGTGGGATGAAGCATTACTTTTTTTGTAATCGATTCAATGGCTAACCAATTATCTCATTCATGCGCCAAACTCGAAACTAATTTCGTTAAAATTCTTGAAACGGGTTCTTCAAAAAGGAACTTTTATTTTAAATGGCTCGTTAGTTTAAACTTTTTAGCAGTTTTGAGAATAAAATGCTGAGACCAAATTTTAACTTGTAACATTTATTAAAAAAAAAAAAAAAAATCAATAGAATTGTTTTAAAATATATAAAATACCAAAGTATTTTTTTTTTTAAATAAAAATTTTATTAAATAATTTTTTATTAATTTTTGTAAACTATTTTTTTTTTTTTGCATAAACAATCTATTCTATTTATTTTCAACTTGTTTTTTTAAAAAAAATTCAAACCCACAAAACCTCTCTCCAACTCCTATTCCTTTTTCTTCGTGAAAAAAAAAATACATACATATGTGATAA
>JABFOV010001802.1:0-23009 GCA_022817685.1 Aradophagus sp. ZL-2020 | reverse complement strand
CTAACAGTAGTTGAGGGATTTTTTTTTTTTAAGAAGAAAGAGGGAAACGGGGAGAGAGGAAGGCTTGGGGGGCTGGGAAAGGTTAAAAGGGAAAGGTTGAAAAAGGTATTTATTTAGAAAGAAAAAAGAATTTAATAAGAAAAATTTAAACTTCGCCAAAAAATTGGAGATAAAACCATTAAAGTAGGGTAAATACTTTAAAAAATTCGTTAAACCCCCCATTTTGGCTAATAAAAAAAAAAAAAAAAAAAAAATGAAGAGGGTAATTACTGCACGCGAAAAAAAATAAAAGATCGACACAAGACATTTCAATTTATTGCTATTATACACTGAGAAAAATGCAATAATGAAGATTTTAATGTATAATTTAAAATCAGTTCTTGATTTCATTATATCGTATTATAAAATTGACTGAAAAGGTTTAACAGAATTGAAATCTTTACGGATAAAGTTACCTATCTATATATAGTTACTACACATTAAAACGAAAATTGCTCATGCATTATTTTGAACTCTATAATGATAATCTAATAATTTTCGATAATTTTTGTTATTACATTTTTCTCAAGTAACTTGCGTCATAAAATGAATGATCCAGGAAATAAAATAAAAGTTTAAAAAATAATAAAAAAAAATGTTTTCACTCCTATAATATCTTCGTAAAATTATTGGGATACTATGTTGATATGATTCGTATTACTTTGATAATCTGACACTGTTGTGAAAAATACTCTAATCTCACTGAAATACCGAAAAAAAAATGCATCACCACATTCCGGATTCCGTTAACAAAGTTGCCGATATTTTTTCTCAGAGCAGTTATTAAGTGAAACGAACGACGGGGATAAAAGGGAAAGGAAAAGAAATGCAAAGAGTCGAGTTGGAAATTCTTTGCTCAGTCTAGGAAATTCCCATCCTGCCGGCGCTGCCATTGCCGCTTGCGGCACTCATTGAACTATATAAGCTCTACTTACGCCCGCAGCCATAGTGTTAGCTTTGGTTTGGGGTTTGGCCACGCCAAGCCGCGTGTTTGCGGTTTAGCTGTCGATGCTGTCGGTGTTCTGGCGTGCAGACTATGCTTTATAGATCCTCGTTTTCTACTTCGAAGACGAAATTCGGCGCAACGCGCGGAACCAATAGCGGAACAATAGCAAGCAATCACAAGGTTTCAACCATTTTTATCGATGAAATTTCATCGATAAAAAAGAGCAAGAAGGGGGAAGCAAAGAAACAGCAGCGCTACATTCGTTTTTTCTATATGAAACCATGTGTTATGAAAATAATGCGAAAGTTTGCTCGTTTGTATTAAATGCTGATTACTCGAAATAATTTGGGATGAATGTGCCAGTAGATGACCAGGTACTAGTAAATGACCAGTACCTTGAAGTAATAATAGACAGTACAATTTAAGAGTGGTACAAGCTTTTCACCAATCACTTACTGATACTTTTACCCTGTTGATTTTTATACAAAAGTTTTATTTCAGTTATTTAACGTCAAATACTATACTGTGCATCAAGGTCAAAAAGTATCGTTTTCGGTCCGGAGGGCAAAAATGTTGTTCTCGTTTGATATGGAAAATTTATGGTGCATGATGCATCATAAATATTACCAAGTGGTCATGAAAATTCGTGATAAGTGTTTTAATGTAGAAAAAGTTATACTTTCAAATAATTTCTTTTAATCACACTTTTCAATAGCACGCTTCAAAAAGATGTACGCACATAATTATGTTGAATCAATTCCAGCAAACTGAGATATTATTTGCCTCAATACTATTTTCAATACCAGCTTATTGCAAAGAAAAGTCCGATTGTTAAAGGTACTAATTACTGTGCCGTTATGCGTGCAAATTCGTTTCCTTTTTACTTCCACTTGTAATTCAACTTGCTTCTCCGTGTAACATGGATAACGTCTTAACAATACAACCCACTGAAAACTTCCCTCGAATTCATTACTCATTCCCACCTAAATCGAGAGGCATCGCGGATAACGAACCTCTCACGCTATGAGTCGTTGGTGGCGTCAACGCCGACGGGAACCAAGACCAATTGAAAAACATCTGGTTTAATTAATTGAAGATCAATTTGATTGAAGAATAATCAAATGAAAAACTCGACGAAGTGAAGTTAAGTTCCCAATAAGCGTATCAGATTGTTTTTTCCATATTCAAACTTGTTGTCTGGACTATATTTTAATTTCATTTAAATAAATTTGTTTCAAGTTCTTTTTTTGCACGACGACTGCAGTACACTTTTATTACGCGGGTGAAAAAGAAGGAAAATCAGTTTTTTTTATTGAGGAAAAGTTAACTGTGAATTACCCGCGAAGATATAATGAATATTAAAATTTCAAATAGTGATATATTTCTTAACATTAGATTAAAAATATTTCACTAGACAATTGTTTATATTTTAAATTGAAATTAAAAAATATATATTGCATATATGGCGATTCACTCTGTAACCTTTTACTCAGAACAAAAAAAATTTTTAAATAATTTTCATTACAACAAAAATAATAATAATAATAATTTCAATACAAATATTTCAACGAATCAAAACAGGTACATTCACCTTACTTCAAAGTTGTGAAACAAAATATTTTATCCTTAGGTATCTGACCAGAAAGATAACCATAGCCATTCCTACGGCAACCACTTTTTCTCCGAAAACAACGTTGGTTGTCAAATTTACGGCGTCGGCATTTCTTAGAGCCATTGGCCGATATTCAAAGCGCAACGATTTCGGCTACCCTCGTGGCGTTTCCCCTGCGACCAAATAGCACCCGTTCGGCTTTAAGAGAAAAGATCTTGCGATTCGCCGCCACTATTTCGCGATATCTAACGAATCGACGTTAAAGCAGCGCGGTAATGCAATATTCTCGAATCCCCCACTTTCGCGGGCCAGCAAAATAAGAAGGCAATTCCAGATAAGGACAAAATGTATCTCGCATGATCCGAACGCAAGAGTCGGATTATTTTCTGTTTGTCTTTTTTAATTCTGCTGCGGCTTCGCTTTTCCGCGAGCCGGATTTTATTCCTTTATCATTTCGCAGCGAGATTTATATCGGATATAAGGAGTCCGATAAATTGCTGCAAATTTCATGAGCTTCCAACGTACTACTGCAAGATTCTGATATGTTTAGACAAATCTCAGTTGTCATTCTGGCAGCATTTGCATTTAAGCGAGCGCCGGGAGATAGAAAATGTCTGAAGAATGAGGAACGATCGAGTAAAGTTCGGAATTGTGTTTTCGCTTTCGATATTTCCAAGACGTATCGATATTTTAGATGCGTTGAATATCGCATTTCGATGTGAAATTATCTACTGAGCACTTCATTTAATACGTGATATCTGAAAGAGTGGAAGGGTTGTCAAGGTCACGCGTAAAACTTTTTCGTCATTGAAAAGATTTAAATTCATAATCAAACAGCCATTTTTTATACACACGAAATAAGAATTGTCATTAATAGGTACACGGTTGCAAGTAAGGACATTCAATTCAGAGGGTAGAAAATTTTTACCATTATTTTACAAGAAAAATAAATGAACAGCGGAATAACAGTCAGAAAAATGTTTCTAAATACATCTGTACACGAATTTCAATTTACTTTTTTCAAAAATCGGTACTGCAATATTGCAGCATTTATTCTCAAGACTCTGCAAAAACTGGCAAATCTCGAATAATCAGGAAAGATGTTTCAAAACTTAATATTAAAAGGCTTCTTTGCGTCAGTCTAGTTTCTTAATGCGATTTTAAAATAACTTTAATGAGCGAGGTGAATGTCCCTGTTTGTGACAGAGTATTTACGTAGTAACGATATTGAATGTTTTATAAACGACGTTATTGTCTCCGAAATGTTACATAAAATTTATGGAACATTTCAACAATTTTAATACATTTATGAACTAGTATTTGATTTGTAAAATCGTCATTGTTGTTTATAATTTGTATAATTTTATATTATTTATAACTAAAAACTTTCTTAACTTAGATAATTTATATTATATTTTTAATTCGATTGAAATAAAAATATATTAGATTGATTCACAAATGTATAACTTTTCACATTGAAAACATTGTTCTTTAATGAAGCAATGACTATTGTGTTCAAAAGCATGTTTATCAATAACGGTCCCCAGTGGCCTTTCTCACAAGCTGTAAGGAAAGCTAACGATAGCGAGAAATAGGCGTAGTTGCCGCAAGAGGATAACTTGCGAAAATCAGTTAAATTCCCGCGCAGCGTACATTTCAGTAACTCGAATTCGTCGTAATTGCGCTAAAACTACCGAGCTCATTAACATGTCTTAACGCGTACTAAAATAACGTTATCGTGCAAATCAATCTCTTCCTCATTTTATCTGGCCGACTTTTAGCGCTTGTAAGAACACAAGAAAGCATGAACTTCGGCAAGCAAAGTGCTTGTCGGCAGCGATTCTGGTCGCTTGTACTTAGATAATATCAAACAACTCCATTCACTATTCAGTGGGACTATCGCGAGCACTTTTGCAGCAATACACGAACGAATTTGGCAAATATTCAAGAAAAGTAAATCGATATTTCCAGCGGAATTGAGTACAAGGCATTGGCAACAATTTTTTTATTAATTGGGTTATTAAGGGATGACATATCATCTCTTGTTTTTTAGTTTTCTCGCGATTATATAAATAAAAAAAGGATGTGTTTCGATTTAAGTAATCATTTTGATAATTGGAAATGATTTAATGTTGTTATTATACTTTTTTCTACTGAGAATCGTCGTTGTAATCTATCTATAATTATAAATGTTTCATTTGCAATTATAAATTGTCACCAAATGTTGAATTCATGTCGAATTAAGTTCATTTTGGTCGTTTGCATGTAATCAATTTTATATTCCATTGCATATGACGTAAAATTACATATCTAATATAATTATCCGTTAGATTTAATGTAAAGTGGCATGTCATTTTACGTACATGTCCCACATTGTTACTGTTACTTTTTATGAATTCACATGAAAATGTCAAAAATATAAATATAATAGTATTAGGTAAATCGATGAAAGTGTAATTGTAACTTAATTGTACAAAATGCTGAAAACTAATGTTTTCCTGATATAATACTTGTTATTATTCTTTGTTGCAAAATAATTGGAAATAAATTTAAAATTATACAGTAAAAATAACTTTTTTTTTATCCTTTTTGCGCCGTGACTTGTTACAAGTTCCGATTAATTAACGTGAATCATCATAATAACTGGACAGTTTTATAATTATTTGTGAAAAAACTAAGATGTCTTTTTTTCTTATTAGAGCAGATTCGCTCTAGCACGAAAAAGAAACAAAAATATGATGAACAAAATAATATGTATATAATGGTTTTACGGAAACCGTTGAAGAAAATACTACTACTCTCCTTTTTAAGATTTGCTTCGTTATTTAAATGATCACATTCAACGGAGAATCGGCTGACTAAAATATGTTTTCCAACGAAATAATCTCTATATAAAGCCAATTAAACATTAAAATATTAATCATTCAATGAAACTGTCGCAAGTAAGATAATGATATTGCAAAATGTATGAAGAGCTAATGCAAAACGAGTTATTTAAATCAGTTTTTAAATTCGTGTTTCGTGAATTTAATGTACAATAATTACCAATATTATTTATAACATATATTCGCGGTAAATTAACACGTATTTTTATCAATTAATAAACGACTAGTAGACTACTAGTCGACGGATGAAAATCAATACGTTTATATATGAATTTTGCATGATAAATGCCACTTAATGAAAAATTAACATTGTATTGTCTCGAACAATCAAAATTATAATCCAAAATAATGGATCAAATTATTTAAATTATGTACGTACTTATAGAGAAAATGGTTCGTTAATTTTAACCGGGCTTTTTAATTAAACGTTCATTAATTCATTAATTTAATGATATTGGAAATGACATTTGTTATTAAATCATTTGGCTAAACTGTTTTTATCAGAGAATCAAAATATAATGTATTATATTACTGTATAAATGTTAGTTTTTAATTAAAAATATTACTGGATTCAATCGTGTGATCAACATATGTATAATTTATATATATATATTGTTATAATTGATTATAATTAATTGACGAAAAATATTTTTAATCACAGTAAAATAATTAGATAAAGAAAGTGTACGCGTCTGACTGTATATTTATTTATCTACTGAAAAAGTAGGTAAAAATTAACGATCTGTTTTTTCGCATATAATAATAATTGTATGAGTTATAAAATAAATATTCTCTGCTCACTTTGTAAGTTCCCAAGTCTTTGACAGTGCACGCCAGTTTCACCGATCGTCCTGCAGGAACTGTAATATTTCCTATTTCGTCGACGAATTCCGGATCTGGAACCGTGGTCACTAAAAGATAGAAAGTTGAAATAAATTGTTGTTTCAATCTTTAAACAAATTTTGAACTATTTAAAATATGGAATATTTAATCAATTTTGTTTCAATTTCTCCGCTCTAAATTTTTATTTATTCAATATAGAAAGTATAATTTAGTAAAAAAAATATTAGATTTGTACAGAAATTTCACCAAAAAATTATCCACTAATTTAATAATATTAATCGCAGATCTGGAACTGTGCTTGCCAATCCAAACTAAATTTAAATAATCAACAATTTTATTATTTAATAGAATATTCAACTATTTAACGAAGCATAATTAAAGTTAATTTAATTTCTCTACTCTGAATTTTCGTTATTTATAGATGACGTTTATAATTCGACAAATCAGCAGTCAAATACGATACGTTCGTCGCGTCTAAATTTTCTCGCGCTTTTCCATCACATAACCAAACAGCCTAAATGACGTTTCGACGGAATATAAAACTTGCCGTCTCGTTGGGATTAAATTTACTTCAACTGACTAATGCCTTTGTACAGGAGCTGATGATCGCTAATTAATATTCAATCGCGACCAGTTAAATATCGCCCACTTTTTATCTTATTCAATGAAAATCAATGCCATTAAATTATTCATTAGCCTTTTTTCTTATTTTCATTTCACGCTTCATTTCGTATGTCAATCTGCTTTATTTCACATTTTGCCACCTAAACTATTTTAGAACCTATTGTTCTGCGGATAATTGAATCTTCTCATCCTAATTTTAACTTTAAAACACTTTTTTCTCAACTCGACGAAAGGCAGTTTAAAAGTAAATACTTAAACACAGTTCAATTTATTTTCGCAGTAAAAATATATCGCTTATTTCCGTCGGCGAGGTCGCTGTCGTCGCCGTTGACTGATCACGTCGCGCGCGTTAAAAATCAAAAGATTAATCTAATTAAGGCAGCGGCGATGAAAAAAGCCGACGTTACGGCGTGAAATTCGACCGAGTATTATGATAATAATTTGGTTTTCGTTATAAAGCGTCAAAGCCAGAGGTGATACTCGATGCAACTAGTGTAGCTCATCCCGGGTAGTCGTTTTAAATCCTTTCTTATAGAGCGGGTCACGAAGTGGTTGTACCAGATGACTTTTAAAGCGAATCAAAGTGTCTCTTCTTGGCAAGAATCGCCGACCGTGAGACTACTAGGAAATTCTCTTTGGGACACTGCCATCATCCACTTTGCCATCAAAAGTTCAAAGAAGCTCACGCGTACCGCGTATGGTTGGTTCACACTTGAAAAATATTATTTTACTCGAATCCACTGCCGGCGCCGTTATTCCCATTTGCTCGGCGAATTATTCACTACGCAATGAAAGTATCGCGCGCAACAAAGGCGGACGATAATTATCCCGCGAATCGAACGGTGAAATTTGTTCATTTGAATCTCGGTGGCTATTAATCAACGTTATTTGACTTTCCGCACGGACTGAAATATGTGGGTGGGATTAAAGTTTTATTCCTTGTATGAGGAAAGGATGATTAACTAATTCAATATTGAGTTAACGTGGAACGAATGAAGGTAATCATAGATTAACTATGTACGGTGAAAATGTTTGACGTGTATAACTTTTTTCAGTTAAATCATGGTTTAGGAAGAGTTTATGGTTAACAATGTGGTTAACAATTGTGGTGACCAAAAATTTGCTTTCAAAAATGTTAAATATGTTAGTAAATTTGATGTAAGTAATGGAAGAGTGTCAGAAAGATGTTGATTAAATTTAATGGACAAACGTTAAAGTTACAGTAATGTGATAATTTAGATTCATGTGATTGTACATTCATTTTTATGAATCGAGGTAGTAGAATTTTATTTAATGTAAAAGCAGGGGAGCGACGGGCGATGCGGGCGTTCGCGTGAACGTATCCCCATTTGATTTCAAATGTTTCGAAACGTCCAGTTGGGTGCCCGCATTACCCGCCGTTTTCCTACACGAATGTTGGTACAAAATTATTAATACTAGGGATATTCAAATTAAATCCGGTCATTACATCATTACATCACTAGACGCACTGATCTGATTTCATTTGAATGTTCCTAATACTATAGATTAGGATGGTAGTTACTTTTGAAAATTATTTTTATAAATTATTGATGTCTCGGAAAATGTTTATTAACTTATTAAGTTTTTTTTAAACACGATCTTTTATATTTGATTTTTATTAAATCTAAATTAAAGTACTTCTAATTCTTTTTTATTTATAATTTCCCGCTGAGATTATATATATTTAAAAAGATTTCTTTTTTAAATTAATCTTGAACTGTCTTCGTTTATTCAATCCTCCAAAGTGTACGTCATTACATTCTAGAATTAATGATCACCGACTAACTTTTTTAAAGTAAAAATGTACATATGGTTTACTCTGCTTTATCTCAATCACTGTTAATTTGTAATTTTACACATCGTTTTCGAAAACCGGTTCGTTAACTGCGACGGACGACGGTAGACACGATAATGAAAGCGTCATAAATTCGTTCTTCGTTCAATGGTGGTAAATAAAGTGAGACGCGGATCTTTAAGTTGCGACGAGTCCCGGAAACGTATTGCTAGTAGAAACAGAAATGTTTATGAATTTTAATTAATTGCGATTCGTTTCAGGAAGACGGTGGTTCGTTAAAAGTGTTGATAATTGGACAACTTATGGCGTGCTTTTATTTCGTTTGCATTTTTCAATATAATGTATCATTATAAATTCATGGCTGAGCTGTATATAAGTTTTCGCGCGACTAAAATTTGACGGAATTCGAAGGATAATTTTACACGGCAAAAAGAAGTGAACTCTTCACAGATATCCAATGACAAAATTATTCGACCGTAAAAAATAAACCCGGTCATTGATACGCGTGTTTATTTACATGAACCATGTACAATTTTTTTTTTTTTTTTTTTTTTTTCGATTTCATTTCATCGAGCTTTTCGCGCATAATATTCGTTTCACTTCATCGATTAAAAAAACACTCGTTGTTCAATGTTTATAATAGAAAGGACAGTCATAAAATAATGTAGTGTACACAATTGAGTGTGTTAATTATATTTGCAAATTTTTATATTTTTCTTATATTTTTTAGACTGAATGGTTTCTATGTTATGCATTTGCAAAGTTTAGATATCATCAATATCATTCGTTCATTATCATAAAAAATATTCACTACATAATTTAATTATTACTATATAATTATACACGTAGTATTTAAATCAAAATGTATAAAGAGAAACGTTCCAGTAAAAACTACTGTGCTAATGAAGTAATTTTTAAAATATACTCTGTTGGAATGTTTTCGCAACCACTTAGATTTTCGTGCCAATTTTCACAAAATATCAAAAGCGTCTCCAATTCGCATGATTGAGACACTTTTTTTGTAACAATGTTTCACCATGAAACACTTACTTTCGACGTGAACTATAGTTTGTGAAATACTTTTCCCATGGAAACGATATATGAAAAAGAAACAAGCTGCGAAGGAGGTAGTGACATAAAACAAAAATGGTCAGGCCTACGAATCCATTTTTATTAAATTGAGATCGCAATCGGAGTTCAATCCGACAAGTAGCATTCATCAGAAATGCATAGAGTTCAGATGGCGCGGGAAAGCTCGCAACGTCCATCTCTTTTCTGGATTACCGGGTCCAAATAAAATCCTTGATAAGGCTGCGACACTCACAGTTGGTCGGTATATCTTGATCTCGCAGGCCGAGTGAGCTCCGCAGGTGTGCCCTGCTTTTATTCATCTCCTATTTTCCAATCGGGAATTCAACTGTACGTGCATACAGGCCGTGCGAAAAGTCACCTGTTAAAGGATCTTTCATTGCCAGTACCCCTTTCAACCAAGGTCACAAACAAACTATTCTTTAAGTCGGAATCGCTCGGAACAGCACTTTACTAGTTTCGTGAACCCAGCCACTTCCCTTTTATTTATATCTTTCTTTGTATTCGCTTTTTTTTATTCCTTTATTACTTTGTTGAAACAAAAATGCAACGTCTGCGGAAAACTCGCTGCATTTTTTAATTATTAAATAAAGTTTAATTCAAACGAAAACTTGTAAACTGGTCTTAATGACGTAGTTATTGAAACTTAAACCCTTATGAAATAAAATTAATTGAAACAAACCTCGAGAGAACATTACGGAACTTAATTTTCGAAACTAAAAATTGTTAATCAAATTACTAAAGACGTTGATTTCCTCTAAGCAATTTTATAACTTTGACGTCGACCTTGAAAGGTATTGAGGATCGGACATTTCGTCACAGTTGAAGCGATACGTTAAAAATAAGGAGCATCGGAAGAATGAGAAAGGCGACACCAACGCGACGAAACTTTTAACGACTTGGATAAAAATTTTAATTAACAGATGGTAATTGGCGATTGCCGGGCGTTTTTCGTAAAACGCGCACTCATCAGCGGAAGGGCCGCACTTGATTTAAAATTCGAATAGCCGTTCGGAGGGGAAAAAGGAACAAGAATGAAGAGAAATATAGAGGAGAGAAGTGAATATGCGTTACACCAGCAGGTAAATTCTTCCTCCCTTTTTATTCACTCTCAGTTTCACCCTTATTTCTTGTCTTATCAGCGGGAATCTCATAAATTTTCGTGGAAAACGCGATTAAGCGGCCCCCGACTCGTCCAATCTAAGTATTCAAATGAGCGAGCCGTAGCTTCCCCGCGAGTTGTCGTCAGGGTGCTCGCACTGTAGCTTTTTACAATCGCCTCTCGTGCATATTACACACTCAACGAGTGAGTGTAAAAAGCTCGCAAACTGTTTTTGTAAGCAGGCCGGTTTTCATACATAACCCTGCGTCGAAAAAAAGTGCCATGTAAAATTACAGCGAAAGTCGCCGCCTGCATTCAAGGCAGAGTCAAACTGCAAATGAAACTCTGATTGAAATAGCATTTTGTAGCAAACATTTTTGGTAAATTTTCATTTGGACAAAAATATTCTGCCCATACACGAAAGTGCGTTTGAGGGCACTGTAAAAACGAGTACCTCGATCCATTATAATTTGAGTGTTTTCGGCGAGAAAAATGTCTAGAAATGAAACATCTTTGTATAAAATATTTACTTAAATATACTAGCAAACAGAGAGAAGAAAATGAATTTATGAATTATTGAAAGTATAAAACTCATTAATATAATCGTCATAATCTTAATGATAATGATCTAATTTAAAAATGATAATAAAAAAAAAAAAAAAATGTAACGTCAAAAGTGCCGTAACATTGAAGCCAAGTTTAAGCGAGTTTGAAGGAGGGAACGGCGGTTAAGGCACTTTAATCGCAGCGTCGCGAATTGCCGAACGAGGTATGTCGCGGCGCGCGGGAAAGGATTTTGTTAGCAAAACATTGAATTCGCGGTGGAACAATGCGACATTATATTCGACGCGTAATAATTCCGCACGGTGGCACGGCGCTCTTACGTTGAGAACATTCAGATGCGCGCTTTCATAAAATGCATAAAGACGATAACGCGCGCGCGGGTAACTGAATACTGCGTGCGCGCAAAGCAGCTGTTGCGAATCTTTGTCTTGCGCTATCACGCCCGGCTGTAAACCGAGGCGTTCGAAAGTAAAAAAAAGAAAAAAAAGAAAACGCCGCGGCGTGAAAAAAATTCCTCCGGATTTTGGATAAAAGAAAGGAGGATGCGAGGAGAAAATAAAATAAAGATAAGAAAAAAGGAACCGCGAGGTGAATAAAAAAGGATGATGAAAAGAGAGAAAACAAGTCAAGGGGAGTGGGGCGAAGGAACAATGCGAATGGAATAAAACAAGTATCATACATAACAGATATGGCGGCGTGAAAACGAACGCGACAGGTCGAAAGAGTAGCGGAACATTCGATCTGACAGGGAGTACGAAAATTCGATATTCAAAGGTTCTCTTATCCTCTTCTTTCTTCCTATTTTACTCTCCTATGGCATTGGATGTATTGTAAATCTGTCTCAGACTGCGCCGGCTGAGCTTTCTTGTACATCAAACATGAAAATGCTCTTGAGTATATAACATGAACTGTAATCTTAAATCAATGCCGCGGAGCGTCCTTATTAGCCGCTGCTATTTCAGGCCATGCGAACACTTTGTGGGACAGTAATCTTTCTGGCGACTACTTGAACATTTTTGATGTTTGTGATGTTTAGGACAATTGTTGTTGAAGAGAAATAGAACGCGAGGAAACGAAGAATAAAAGGGTTATTGATCTTTGAAGATGGGACCGTGAACGACTGCGTGGAAATTATACACTGAGAGAAATAGATATTCAAATTGATTATCCAGATAGTCAATCTCGATAGTTGGATAATATTTAATCATTTTGATAACATATATATTTTGACATTTTTCGTAACTCAAGTATTCACATTGATTATCTAGATATTCACATTGACGAACTAGATATTTCCTTCGATTAATTTGACAATTCATTTCTTGACTGCTTGCAGAAAATCCTCAACTATCTCCAGATAATAAAATTGACCATTGAAAATAGTTTAGAGAACTGTTATAGATAGTTCTTTTAATTATCTATTTCTCTTGGTGTAGTTAAATCGACGTTGGTTCGACGTCGACAAATAACATTAAGCCGCCGTTCGTTACTTTCCAACGTCGCTTGATCAAAGTCGTATAATTTGAAATTAGTTGTTAAAAGATATAAATGAAACATTTATGTAATTTGTCGTGCGGGAAAAAAAACAATATATTCGACTAGGAATATTTCAATTATTTGATGAATCTCGTAATATCGCGAATTAGAGATGATAAAATCATTGGAACAAAAATAATACGTTACAGGAAATCTTTGGATACACCAAGGAGAAAAAAAAATTTTATGTTATGGGATAACCGACGATGGGTTAATCGACGATGTCGATTGAAGACGTCAGCGGAACGTTGGAAAAACGTCGCTTGCAAGCATCGGTATCGCGTCGATTTGATTGCCGCGTCAGTTAAATGTCGACAATTCCTCTTACAAAGAATTTACTTGACATTTTAATATAGAACTTCATACGAAATTTCTTTATATAACTTCATTATCTTATTTTATTATTAAATCCATAATTTTCAAAATTGAGTAACCACCGACGTTCTCTGAATAATCGAATCGCAAATAAAATAAATTATAATTTATAACAAAAAATATCAGTTGTGATGTAACGAGCAGAAATTATTGGAAAATGATTTGTGGAATTAGTGATATTATTGGAAGATGATACGTTTGAAAGATAATAATGAAACATAAAAACGAAAGATGATAAATTATTGGAAAATGATGCTCCATATGCCACGGCGTAAAAATTCAATTATTTGCGTAAACATATCAAGTGGATTATACATGTATTGCAAACGTTTATTAGATTTCACACGTCGTTCGAAGGGGTTGAAAATCGTCGTAAAATATTCGTTGCGAGAAGCAGGGATAAATTCATCAGCATTGTACATACGATCAGCTGTTATTTGAGGACGAAATTGACACAACCGTAGAGGATCCTCGCGCGAGTCACATCAATCGTCGGCCGTTCTGTCGCGCATCAATCGATTTTAATTTCCGGTGCGCGTTTAGTCAAAAAGCGTTATATTCCTTCGGACTGTCGAGTGTCTCGGCGCTTTGCTTTAGGAAAACAGCGGGCTTTTATAATCGCATCCATCGGAATCGAAACGACGAACCGGGTGGGGCGTGGGCTCCAACTTGGGCGATCTTTTCGCTATGACAAAAGATCAAGATTCCTGTGTACGCGTATGAGCGGTGCATTATTTAGACAAACGAGAGAGCCTCGTGAAAAATTTAAGTCTTTCTTTAAGGCAACGTCGGCAATGACATAAAAGCCGTCCTTTTGCGCGATCGCCGTTTAATTTCTATAACAGGAAAGGGAGGAGATAGAAAAAGGAATCAATAATCGAGCAATTCCTCCGCCCGACACTGATTTTAAAAGTGTTTTTCCCGCGCAAAAACGCTCGGCCTTTTTTCTGCGCGAGGAATTTGTTTTTTGAATTCATTATTCCAATCAATCGACCCGAGCCAGCGTAAAAACATTGGACCACCGGCTATTTGAAGAAACAACAAAACCGACGATAAAAAGTGATAGGTCAAAATAAATAAAACCGCTAAGTGGTTCCGCCGATCGAATTTTTTTATCTTTTTTTTTTGTACGCATAACCTTCTTTTATCGTATATAAAACTTTGGGACTTGATGATCATGGTAGGAAGGGTTTTTACCTTTCAGTAAGTAGCGAATTATTAATGGATTGCGGTTAATTATGTAGGTCGTCGCGATGAAACCGAACGAAAATTGATTGTTGGTTATCACTGTCGCAGGGGCGTGATTATGGAGGTCCGTCTCGGTGTGTAACTTCAAATCGACAAGTCGGTCAAAACACATTTACATTATTGAGGAAGCTATATTGAGCCGGTTTTCACTTAAAGCACTTAAGGTAGAAAAAACATCGCTGGCAAATGGTTCGCTGAAATAAAATGACGAAATGCGCTCGCAGAGGATTTCTTCGCTGAATCCTCAGACTTGGCCGGCCTCAAGCTGATTAAACCCATTTACGGATTGTTAGGTGGATGAAACGATTTTACTATTTAATGGATAAAGAGTTTGCATATTTATTTGTATTTTGCAATGGAATCGAATTTGCATCAATTTTTAATACAAAAAGTCAATTTTCGCATTCCCATTTTATCGACAAATGTGTCCTGTTTTCATAATCTTCATTATATACTGTTTAATTCATATTCAAGAATTTGTTTTTAAATTAAATTGAAAAATGTACACGGAAAACCTTAAAAATTCGAGTCGTTTGCGGCACACGACCAAGTAATGTCAAATAAGATACGAAATTGTAATCTCGAAAAATAAACAGTGAAAAAAGTTTTTCATTACGTTTCTTCTTGTTTATCTTCAGAGATTACGATTTTTTTTTTTTCATTTTTATAAATGTTTCACAGCATTACGAGTAATTAAGTCTGATATCTGTTTTACATTTGATGCAAGCAATTTACGTCTATTTACGCTAAATAATGATACTGATTAGTGAAAAATAATTTTACGATGGATAACTGTTGCTGTTAATGGTACAGTAATTATGCTCTCTTATCGATGATGACTGATGTTATCGGATTTGGTGGCATGACAAATATTCCACTGAATAATAACGTTATTTACTTCTATTGTTTTTCAATTAATAAAAAAAAGTACAAATATTTTTTTATACTGAAATTTCAGTGACCTATTGCGCAAGTAACGTGCGAAGAAGGAGCTCCATTCGCGAACTCTTTTGAAAAACCGTTCGTTCCTTTTCAAACATCACTTCTTGACGATCATAAATTATGCGAGTCATGGAACACTCGAGTAATGAATGTTCATTACGCATTTTTGTACAATTTTCAAGAAAATGTCCTCATTTAAATAATCTACAAAGGAAGCGAATGGACTGAGTCGGTCGCTTCTTATCTCCGAACAGGTTTCCTTCCTAGGCGAAGAGTGCGCTCGTTTCATATCAACAAAGACAAAAGAGCAGAAAGAAGTGGCGAGAAGAAAAAAATCTCCTTTGACTCACTGAGACTGAGGGATGTTGGCGGGCTGCTCTTTTCGAGCGCTCACGATCAATCAAGAAGGTCACGAGCGATCCCCCCCCCCTCTACCTCCCCCGCCCACCCGCTTACCCCTGCCACGTTCACCTCCGTTTGCCAAGTCCCAAAGCGGAAGACCGTCGATAAATTTAGATGAAAAAATGCGCGGCATTTGATACCCCGGTAAATGTGTCATCGAACGAGATGACGAATACCAAAGACGATTCGAACAAGATTGATGCACCACTCGACAATATTAATCAATTTATTTTCCTCCCCCTACCCGAGCGCGATGAAAGAAGACGTTATCAGAATTGATTTTAGGACGTTTTGAATTTGTTCTCCATTCATTTTCCGCTGAATTGCACGTTTCGATTAGATGTAATAGGTCGCGTTCAAAAAGATTTGAAGAACGTTGCGCGCCAATTCGGACGTGTAATTTTAGTTGCTAATTGAAAGAGAGGTCAGTGCGGTCAGAGTGTTTTAAATATGAGTAACTCTTTTTTTTATCAATTACATTCTCATTTTATGGCTTCGTAATAGTTTTTCTATTAAAAGTACTTTATAATAAGATTTTTTTTTTCATAATATAAAGTATAAATGACTAAATGAGCTACTCGATTAATTCAACGTCGAATCGATAGTGTTAATTTATACAGCTGAATGTAATTCAACGTAATAGGTTATGTGTTTTTGATCAAATTGAATTTGATTTAAGATGCAAAATATTAAATGATGAGTGATACATGCAAAAGTATTTAAATTAGATTGACATGTTTATTAAATAAACTCAAGTAAATCCAATTAATAAATATTAGCTCTTAGAGTCTTATATTCTATGAAACGTCCAGGCGATGAATAAATGATAGATTCGAATATAAATCGATGCATAGGTTATTCAAATGCATTAAATTGTAACATAACAACAAATATCGTTTAATTTAATAAGTTTCAACATGCACATCTACAATAAATTTGAGATAGTAGACGTAATTTATTAACGTTTCAAAATAGAAGCTACAAAATAATTAACTTGTTATTAACGGAAACTTTGTTAAATTTAAATTGCGTAACAGGATCAGATATTTAAAGTGATTTAAAAGTGTTACATAAAAAAATGAATTGTACTGAAATAAACATCATAAATTTAAATTAATTTTCATTTATAATGCGTTTGTTTGAATTTGAATCACTGCATTCTGAAGAAAAAGTATTTTGAATTATATTTACTGTTTACAGGTTTTACATGAACACTGAAGCATTTACAAGTATCAAGTTAAGTATCATGATGAGAAAATACTGAAACCCTTTGATATAAAATAAATAAATTTTTGTCTTCTTTAAGAAGTATTTAAATCGTTTATTTTCTAATATGCCAAAGTCAATTTTTCGTGTCAGTTTCGCAAAACTAATAACGTCGACGTAATTATTGAACTATTATCACTTGCACTGTACGTTTTCCAATATTTACAACAATAATTACAAATTATGAATTATAAATATATTTTATCATATGATCAATACTTTCAATAGGTGAAATCAAATCGCATCCACTTTATCCGAAGCATAATCAATATACGTAGCTTCTGACACGGAATACGACTGCAATAATTAAAATTAATGATAAATACGTATTATCTTAAGCTTGCTGAAACGTTAATACTTAAAAGAATGAAATATTCATTGAGAGTATTTAATCCGGAATTAACCTACCTTGTAAAGACTAAGAATTTGTTAAAGCACTTGTTACGTTCTTTAAAGATCCAGCAATGAGTAATTCAAGTAATGAAGAATCATTTTATTATCGGATGATTGCGTGTTAATTAATTTAGCATAAAAGGGTTAGAAATTATTTATTAGATGGCGTTGAAAATCAAGGAAAGAATCATATTTGATTACATGTATTTCAAATGCATATGAAGCTTTAATGAAATATTAATATAATAAACAAAAATTTACTTAAACGTAATAATTATGAAATTATCAACGCTCATTTCAATAATCTATGTCAATTGGCTATGTCAATTGTCTATTCAATAAAACGATTAATTAAGATGCATAATTATTCCTTTGCGCAGCCATACAATTGGAATACATTAACCTGATCACAGGCGAAATTAGCTTTACAAATTCTAATCCGGCTTCAATTTAATTGCAATAAGTAGTCAAACTATTGTACTCTGATTTTTTGGAGTCTATATTATGACAAAGTTTGGACTTTCGATCCCAGTACTCTCGTATTTTAAATCATCAAAACTCTAAAATTTATTTTTCTGGACTCATATTTTACCATGAGACTTATAACATTATTAAATCGATAATAATTATTATAAATTGCATTACAATTAGTATGAATTCAGCAAGACGTTCGTTGTATATTTTAATTAAAAATCAATTTAGTGCCAAAAGAATAATTTAAAGTCTTTAAAACGCGAAGCAATTACAATACAAAAATAAAAACACAGCGTCACCGCGAATTGCAATTTTTCATCTTATATATATATATATATTTTCACGTCTATTTCACGTCGCTTATTAAAACAAAAGTTGCCATAGGAAGGTACGTGATAGGAATTATGACGGCGGTACGCAATCAAGAAATTTCGTTTTCTCAGGTGGATAAGCTTTCTCAATCTATTCTCTAACTTTTAGTGAATAGTTCGGTCAAACTTGGAAAACGGACACCTTGCTATTAACTTGCCGTCTATCGCTTACAATCGATTTTCGAAAAAAAGCCATTTCGGTATTTCAATGAAACGCCGGAGAAGGTTACACAGGAAAAAATGACATTGTTGAACCAACAAATACTCAACGTTGGGGTCACATTGACGTCAAAAAACTAGCCTCGCCAGAGAAATAAAGATAAAATGATATGTATGTAAACGTCATCCAACATGATTATTTCTTTCTTTTGGATGCAGCGTCGAGTTGAATCAACAATTGGATTTTTTCCTCGTGTGAGGTATTTATATACCACTCAAATTTAAGACTAAAACGAATACTGATACTGAATATTTAAATGATATATGCATCCATATATATATCTTAATTTTATATATTTATATGTTTATGATTTTACAATGTAATGTAGTGTACATGGTAATATTCATAAAACATTTTTTTACCAAAGTAATAAATTTCCCATCTATTCGCGCAAACGTTTCCGTCGCGTTTATTTATGAAATTCAATCTTAGTACGCAATGCGTTAACTTTCTTAATCCTTTTTGGCCGATAGAGAGAATTCACGGAATCTCGTTAATCTGATTAAACAGCGTTCCCTGCGAATAATCAGGCACGAAGCTTACTTTCGAAATCGCGCGCAGTCCCATTTTTATCAACGAATTGTATGACATGCGTTTAATTAACGCGAAACGGCGAAAATTCATAAATTCATCAGACAAGATGAATTGATTTAGTAAATTATTTCCAGGGAAACAAACGTTTCATGAACTGGGGTATTATAAATTATCGGATCGTCTCCTCCTGTCGCGGGAATGTTTGTTTCAAAATAATATGCCACAATAAATGTATCTAATAACGAGGTTGCAATTGAATTAACGATGATTGATTGATATGGAATAAGTTTATACATATATATAATATATATACACATATATATGATTGTACAATTTATTGACGCGGGAGCTTACGATACGAGCAAGAGGTTCAATGACCTGGAAGTGTATGGCGATCGGTCTCGTCAATTTGGCGACAACTAATCTAAATTCAAATTGCCTTCAAACAACATTAATCCTGCGGCTGACGAACCTCTTCGCGTGTCATGTGTATATCTGCTTTTATTTCTACCGACGACGCTTTCCGAGTCCCGTCACGAGTTTTGCCATTTTCTAATTATCCCAGTCAAGCATGATTTTTATTTATTCAGTAAATTTTTCCGCGCTAATGGACTGCATTGAGGAGGACGTTGTATTTCAAACAACCAGGTTGATTTGTTTTACTTCCCGTTAGCTGAATGGAATGGAAGATTCGGAAAGTAAAATTTAGAGTTGATTAATTAATGAGGATTTCGCACGAGTCTTATTCGAATCGAATAAACAATTGGAAATTTGAAATGAATAATATAAAGGAAAGGTTAATTTGAAATTACATCCAGTGTTGGCGGTAAATAAACATTTGAATAGGCTGCTTTGATTGGCCATTTTCAACGAATATATTTGTTTAATTTGAATACGTAGATATTCAAATTAATTATCTACCTTTTAACTACCTGAATTGACTATCTGGATGGTTGCATCAAATACATATTCCTCTAAGTGTATAATTCAGTTTTTAATACATAATCCATGTATCGATAACACCATGTCGAATGTTAATTTTAAAATTTGATACCAGCATAAATATTTCTATTACATCCATATGTTTGAGGCAGTATTTGTATTGATCTTCGTTTTTTGACGCCGAATTAACATCAACAGATATACGTAATTGCTGTTTTCTATTAAATCAGTGACTAATGATCAAATGATCACAAAAGGGACATTCAATACTCGCCTTCAAATCGACCTCGCGAAAAATCGCACTCAACAAGCCCCACGACTTGTGTTCGAAATAACTTTTACTTTCCGAAATGTATCAATTTCAAAAGCCAATTTCCAGCATATCTTTTTTCCGGGACAACCCTCACGCCGGCATTTACAGTAGAAGAGGTACGAAATAACTACTGCAGCACGCACTCGTTTTTCAATCTGACTTTAGAGGCCCGTCGCGAAACAAACGCGTAGCTAACACGACGCAGTTGCAATGAAACTAGAAATACGAAACGGCACACGTATGATCCACACAAAAGCGATTGATGCGAAAGCATGAAAACGAAGCTCATCAAACGTTTGCTACGGTTTACAATATCCTGTGCCTGTAAAAGCTCCCAGCATCCATCGGATACTCCAAGGCACGGAACGGCGCCGAACGCGCTCGGCTATACGTTACCGAGACATTTCCTCTTGACTGCGGCAATTATTACGGCTATAAGATCATATGTTAGAATGACATTTCGACATTGTACATTTACGTTAACCCTACTTTTCCGCGGCGATTCTATTCGCGCCAAGCCGTAAACAACAATCGCCGAGTGTTATTACCGGGCGCCATAGTGCATTGTCCAGTTAAAGCCCCCGGTGGAAATTGAATCAGATATACTTTAGTAGAGCTGCGAATTGGATTAAAATTTGTTTTGAAAAGTTGACTACGTGCTGGGGAAAGAAAATTGTGCGTTGAAAAAACTCGGTGTTGAAAATTTGATGATTTAATGTTGTATTGTATATTGACTGTGTATTGATTATGGTATGATTATATGTTGAGGATATCCTGCAAAATGACGTGTATGTTGTTCAGGTATCGATACGTCAAAGACTATGGCACCTCGAAATTTTAAGCGAATTTTAAATATATATTTTGAACTCTCGTGACAAAGATTTTGATTGGAAATAATTTTGCAAAATGTTGCGAGATATTGTGGAAAATGCTTTTGATCGTGAATATTTCGCTGAATAGGATTGGGAATTTAATTCCTGATTCTTTAGATTGATGTTAACGTCTGTATTTAATGAATACTTTATCGTCACATCGATGTACTACGTCGTCGAAGATAGTATGATATGCATAGTTCAAATATTTATCAAATTTCCCAACAGCTGCACGAACGCTGATACATATTTCTGTCAGGATAATTGTGTAAGAAAAATCACGAATTTTCATCTTTTCGCAATTGCCTTGGAAATCTACTCAATTTCTGTCGCGAAAATTTATTTAGCGTCCATCGAATGTAATTTTTATAAAATATTAGCAACCAAGCAGTGTAATGTCATACGCGACTAACGATATGTACATTAGAGGTCCCGAAGGAACCAATTTAAATTCAGGATGATGTTTAATGTTTGCTTTTTGATTTTGTACATAAAAAATGCCAAGGGTATTCAAGCTAGTTTTTTACTATAAATTTGATTATGACTCTCGTAATAAAATTTTAATTTTCATGTATATATTTGTATAATACTGTGAAGTTCTAACATGAACCATGAACCTTGTGCTATTTGGAAATAAAAAATTTACTTCAAGTAATTTTTTACAAATATTATTTTCTATGTATATAAAAAGAATAGAAAAAAAATCGTATGTGTCAAACTTCACTCAGAATTCTAAGTGGAATTTTGAGCGATTTACTGTACTCCAGAGTATTATGGAGTATTATTATTATTATATTTTTTTCTTTTAAGTAGAATGCAGCATTTTAGTCAGACATTTTCTCCATTTCATTTGGAATACAGAAAAGTATGCCACACTAATCGGGTTTCATATACTCATTTTTTTTAACAATAAAAATTCAATTATTTTAGTATTTTTTCTACATAAAGTTTACAGGCCCTAATAAATCATCATGCGCTCAATCAAAACTGAATCTTTTACCATGAAAGACACAAACCAAATTAGCAATACGGATAGCGTCGACATAACCGCAACAGTCAGCTCTGTCAACTTTTCCTACGTATAAGCGCGTCACTTACACAACTTACGACGTTGCGTCAATTATAACAAACTCAAAAGAAAACAAACATCAACAGCGTTACGATAGTGAGCGCGGCGAAATTTATTTGCAAACAAGAATACATTCATTTCGGCAACACAGTTAACATATTTGCACAATGAGTAACTCGGCATTAGTGTGTGCGCGAGTGCGAATAAATCTGAATTAAAGGCTACCGGCGGAAACAAACTGCGAACGCTAAAGGTACATTTTTAAACCGTAAATTTGCAAGTATCAACAAAAAAAGGGCTACGAAAAAAAAAAAAAAAAAAAAAAAAAAAAAAAAAAAAAGAAAAAAAAAAAAAACCCCCGGCGCAGGAAAACAGGGGGGTGAGAATAGGGTAATGACCCAGAGAATACAAAAAAAAGAAAACAATAATACAATTAGACAAAACAGCAGATAAAGCATGCACGGATACCAGGAGATCTCGAGGTGCTATACATCGGATGGACGACGACAGCTCGAGAGGTGGAGCGGCATGG